>JAQQZT010000011.1:10535750-10550321 GCA_030068275.1 Clarias platycephalus | reverse complement strand
TTGTGTGTAGAATTCTGAGGGAAAAAATTAATTTAATCCATTTTAGAATAAGGCTGTGACATAACAAAATGTGGAAAAAGTGATGCTGTGAATACTTTCCGGATGCACTGGAGTGCAGTTGGATTGGCGTTTTGAGAATATAGATGTAGCCATATACTCAGTGTCAAATTAAATTGATCCCCAAACCCAATGCTCTTATCAAAAGGACATGTTTTATGGCATATTTGTGTAAGTTTGAGTTTGGAACCTTGACTTGTCTCTCCTCCACCTCCATCTGCTTCTGACACTCCAGCTTCATCCTCAGGGGAGTTGATATTTTCTCTAGACTGGCTGTTTTGCCTGCGAGTGAAATCATTAATGAAATCTATTAACTATAACTATGCAGTTATAATTGAATGTGCAACAACTTAATTTGCTTTACTTATCGGATTTCATTACACTAATTGACATGAATGCATTTAAAAATGTATTGCTGCTTGCAGAGTGAATTGCAGTTGCAATGGAGACAAAAAAGACAAGAGTTTCATCTGACACTAGACCATAAGCTACAATTACATTTCCCAAGGTATTTGTTAGATAAAGAATAGGTGAAGAATAGAGTAACTATTCTGTCTGTGGGGGCGGAGTTAATTTTAGGGCAGAAAAATTTTAAACTGTAATTATAAAAAAGTGTCCATTGCACAGCAAGATTGAACATTTTAGAATTATGATTATTACAGCTGTAGAACACATTTAGAAATAGTAAACAACATCAGTAGCTTACACTAAAGCTAAATAAGGATTCTTATAATTCAGATTTGGGAATAACCATTCCAAATTGGCATACATACCTGCCAAATATCAAATCATGAAGTCCTGTTGAAATAAATTTGCGACAGGTATTAGCAAACGATGTACATGACATATTATTTGCACACTGAATGAATCTTAAATAACAAGAAAAATATGGTGCAAAGTGATGCCAGTGTCACACTTACGCGGATTGTTATTGCGATTTCTCACCACATACATGAACAGCAGTACCGTAGCGATCGTGGCCACGAGCATGCCTCCGATAGCTGCTCCGATAACAGCAGGATAAGCGTTAAAGCCTGGAAGAGCTGAAAGACAGTAAAGTTTCATTGTTATCCATCTGGATATACGGTTATTTCACACTTAGCTCTAACATCCTCTAGTACAGTAAATACTTTATTTCCTTATGAGTTGAACTAGTTAAGATAAAAATGATCACAAATCATGTAAAGCTTTTGAATGTAATGGATGTATTTCAAACATGCACTGCATTTGTAATACATTGCAATGTATTTGGTCTTAATTAAAAAAAAAAGGCTAAGTAAAAGTGAAATACAATCCAACAGTAATGGTAAAGAATAAAGGAAAGGTAAAAGAATGAGTTGGGAGTAAGATCATGTAAAGAGACAGATCGTTAGAGCGAGTGTGTGAGGTCTGTTTGTTGTTGTGGTTAAGTGGTTAACTTGTGATGGTGCATTTCACCTAAGTAGACAAAACAAAACAAAAAAGAAACATTTCTGTTAGCTTGCATGCAATCAGTGGCGTTATAAGAAACTAGCGCATCAAACATAGTTTTCTAGTACGTTAAATCTTTTCACGAGACATGTTCAGTGTCCAACTGCTTTAATTTCGTAATAAAGCGACAAGGTTAGTGTTTATAGCTTGAATTTCAAGCTCCATCCGGTTCATCTACCATCGGACACATTGTGATTAAATGTGACCATCATGCTGGACGCTGTAGAGACGGCCCATCTTGGACAATTGGAACAGCTTCATTACACAGTATCATTACATCCACATGCCCTGCCTTTAAAGAAGCCCGAAAAATCGAATTATGTACACTTCATATTCCAAAGTATCCAGCTGGAATATCCTCTGTTCTGCACAGTGATCTCATAGGTATCAACTCAAAAAGTGTTTAATTAGCTGCTTAGTTGAAATCAATAACGGAGAAAACAATAATGTCAGTGGTCAAGGGTAGCTTAGTGGTTAAGGCATTGGACTACTGGCTGGAAGGTCACAGGTTCAACCCTGAGCACCACTCTTGGGTCCTTGAGGGCCTTATCCCTGAACTGCTGATATGTATAATGGGATTAAAATGTAAGTCGCTCTGGATAAGGGTGTCTGCCAAATGCCATAAATGTAAAGGTAAAATATGAATGACAAGGAATACTTCAGAACCAGAGTTAAGAACCTGCAAATGTTCCCACTACCTGTCGCTATATTAGCATTGTAGCTATAAATGTCAGACACCAAAACATTTCTTAACTGACTAGCTACTTAAAAACTCTATGCAGTTAACAGAACATGATGTAAGTTTCAAATTATACATTGATTCCCACCTGGACTCATGACCTCTGAGGGATGTCCAATAGTGCGGTGATTGACAGCCGTGATTCGGAATGCATATGTACCAGAAGGATCCAGGTTGGTGATCTGGTAGCTTCGGCTGCTGGGGTCCAGATCTCCTATTACTTTTTGCCAGATTGGGAATGGAAGATTTTGGCGCTCTATGAAGAACCCAGTAAAGTCATCATCTGATAGGATCAGCCATTCCATGTTAACATCTGTCCGTTGACGAGTGCTGTAAAGGATCTTATTAATGGTGACATTTGGAGGCATTGGGTACCCTGGAAATGCAGTATTTAACAGATGTAAGTGATATGTATTTAAAATACCTTCTATTCAACACATTATTTAATTGGTATTTACATTTGCCTTGTATTGCATTACTGGATCATTGATTCAGATCACTATGACTTTTTAAAAAGTATCTATGGTTTGGAATATTTTACTACTTGCTACTTTCATAACTCTGCTGTTTGAACTTATTTTTTAAAAGATTAAAATTAAGATCTTTATTGAATTTTAAAAGATGGTGCATACTGTACATTTCTTAATAGGACTTTTAATGTATCTTTTGAGGAATTACAGTAAATGTAAATTGCTCAAAATTCCCAGATCATTAGGGACATAGCAAAAAAAATAACAAAAGCTTCTATAAACTGGTAAGTGGAATAAAAATATATTTCTTATTCTTAAAACTTATAATTAATATATGAAAGCAAAAATTTGGTTTAAAATATATTTTTTTCCAATTGATGCAAGAAGTATTGCAAGCTGATTGAAAATATTTTGTGCATGTTTTCTTTGAGTCAGAAAAAAAGCACTCCCCTACCAGTTTCAGTTTCATTTCAGTAGTTTAAAGCTTCTGAAATAAGTTATCTAGCATTTAAATTAAATGCTTTATTATAGACAACCTTGTGTGACAGAGAATAATAATTGGCATAATGCTTTATATAATCATTTATAGAATAATAACAGTTGTCCCACAATTGTACCATGAGGCTTGCCACAGCAGCCAACTGTTCAATTTATAAAAACAATTTTCAACTTGGTTAGACATACAATAAATTAGCACAATATCAATTTACAATAGCAGACAAGAGCATTAGGAGCTAGCTCTCTATTGCCGAAATTCCACATTAACACCTCAGTCACAAAATCAACTACAAGAAAGTAATATAGTTATGATTATTTTACAGTATAATATAGTAAACTTACTAAGCACCACCAGTAAGATGGGAATCTCTGCTCCTCCGACAGCATTGATAGCAGAACACCAATACTGTCCACCATCCACCAAGCCATCTGTTTCCCGCACAGTCAGGTTAGACGAGGCTGCAGCTTGCTGAAGAACATATTTCGTGGGTGTGCCACTGTCGCCTACCCTTTGTTTCATATTATTGTACCAAGTAATCTCTGTGACTGCGGGATAATTTCTGTTCAGGATGCAGGTGAGTTGGACATCATTTCCCTCATAGACTGAAACAATACTGCGCTGGGCCATTAAAACTGGTGCCTCTGGAAGAAACAGTGGAGGAAAAGAACGACTCGTTGATATACTACGTAAATGCTGTAAACAGTTACTAAATATTTTGCCTAAATGAACAGTCCTTACCCAGTTTTAACACACACTGCTTGCTCTCTTTAATTAGTGGATGTTTGGCATGGCAAACAAATGCTTTCCCGCTGTAGGTGGCACTGGACCGCAGGACCAGGATGTTGGAGCTCTCCTCAGATGTTCCCTGCATGTCTCCTGAACTAGAAGCCCACCATAGCTGAGCCCGAGGGACACCGCCCTCCCAGGAGCAGGATAGCATCAGGTACTCGTTATTGCGAGTTGCATATGCAGAACACTGGGGTTCTTCATTCAGCAGCCCTGGGGAACAAGAGACCTTTGAACTAAAGGAGGAAATGTAATATTTTGAGTTTAATACTAATTTTGGAAAATTCCCAATGACACATTTATTCTAATATTTACAAGACTATTTTTTGGTTAGATCAATAAAGCATAGTACTCACATGTCTTGGTGCTGCAGCGCTGCGGGAGACTAAGTGCCACATGTGAGCCATAGCAAGTGAAAACAGAGTTGTTAGCTGTCTCAGGCCCTGCCTGAATCCGAGTGATGTTAGAGACACCCTGTGAGCTGTCTCCATTCACATATGGACTCCAGTTGAGGGTAGCTAAAGGGTAACCCCCCTCCCAGGAACAGATGAGAGCTAAGTCATTGTAGTTATTAGTGGGAGAGATAGAACAAGATGGCACACCATCTGGTGGATCTGAAAGAAGAAAATCGTTGAATAACTGAAGAGAACTGATCCAGAGAAGTCCGGGAATGTAAAACTAAGAGCTAAGGGCAATAAGCAATACATTGCGCTAGCTAAATGGCGTTCATTGATGGGAAACATGATTTTTACTTTGGGCAATTGAAAATGTTCCTTTTGTAGATGGAACAGAGTATTCTTATTGTCTAATTTTTCCTTTGCAAAATTTTAATGTTGTAGTCTGCAAGGGTGCGCTCTCAGAACCAGTTATTTTTTTTTAAATACAAATAGAGACATACTATTATATCTTATTACAAACCATTTTAACTATATTCAAAGGTTATATCACTGTTTATGCAGGGAAAATTGTGCATATTCAGAAATGGGTTATGTAAGTGCGTAAGTTGTGTGTCTGGACTCTCAGTTTGAAAAATACAGACCACCTTGGTATAGATCATGCCTCTGAAGTTATCAATTTATTATTATTTTTTTTTTTGCATAGAAGTATCTGAGACAGAATTTTGCCAACGAAAAATTGGGAAAACAGGCTAAGATCAGAATTGCATCTAACCAAGACATCCTTATGCCTATTCCATACTCATTGCTACTGTCTGCAGTTGTGTCTGAGGTCTGAATAGCATCGGTGTAGGTGTGGTATTAACCCATTACATATGTGTAACCTCTGAACACAAGCCTATGATTTTTTTTTGTCAGGTCTAATCTGAGGACTTGAGAAAAATGCTTTCCTTTGCATTTCATGATAGAGGGAATAACATAGCTCAAGACTTTCAATTATAACAGCTGCAGGAAAGTTGTCTTTACCTCATCCAGAAGCGTGTTGTAGACAGAGGACAATAATTTGCTGCATCTCCCCAGTCAGTGGACATCTAACAACGTGTTTATGTGTATGCTTGGTAATAGGGGAAAGTATGATAGGAAGCAAAGGTATGAATGATAGAAAAGAAAAGTTCAGATAAGACCACACTAGAGGTTGACCAAAGAGGTTGCATGGACACAGGAAATGTCCATGTGATCCAAACAGAGTCATGACAGTAGAAAACTCACAGTAGACGGTGAGAGTGATGGTTTTCGTGGCCCGGGTGTTTAGGAAAGTGTTTTGAGCCAGACAGGCATAGAAGCCTGTGTGCATTCGCAGGATCTTGGTGATGGTGAGCTGTGGTCCAGTGTAGACCTGGGAGTTGTTGTAGAACCAGACATACTGACTAGGAGGGTTTGAGGATGCTTGACATAGGAGAGAAACAGTCTCTCTCTCCAAAGCTGAATATCCTCGATCTGTTACTGAATAGGGTGTTACATCAATCTGAGGCACATCTGGTCCAACTAAAGAAATGGAACATTGGTGTAAGAAAATGCTAAACTTCAATGAAAATTTATTGAATGGATGTATAAACAGAACCGGATATTTTCCAAGCTCTCACTCACATATGACGTTTAACCAGATCTTGTCACCAGTCTCCTGATTGACCTCGTTCCTGGCCAGGCACCTGAACCAGCCTGTGTGGTTGCGGCTTACTGAGGTGATGTTGAGCAGATTGCTGTCGCTCTCGAGCAGTTTGCTGACCTGCCCACTCTGGGTCTCTTGTTCCCAGACATAGTGAATTGGGCCTGTGCCATTCTCCAGACCACAGCGCATCCACACTGATGCTCTTTCTATTGGAGAGGAGTCACTCAGCAAGATGTAGGGTTTGGACACTGGCACTGTAGGACATGTTACTATGGTCAGTATTCTTGTTAACTAAGTTAACTAAGACAGTGTACAGTATATGCACTAGCTACTGTATGCACGGATAAGTATAGATAACTGGATTGGCTTTAACCATCTTTTTCTTTCCTGCTGACATCATGATTTCTCACAGAGCCAATTTAAACCTACAGAGATTTAGCCAGGAACCTTCCAGACTGTTTTATGTTTTTGAAAATTGTTACTGGCAAATTACTGAGATTAGTTTTTAGACTCCAAAATCATCTAGCAAAAATCAGCAATGAAGGATTTTACACATTGTTTACAAAAAGTAAGTTGATGTGGTTGCAGATGTTAGTCTTACTGTATATTTACTGCTCATTCTTTTAGATATAGAAATTATTACTTGAAGTAGAAAAGCAGTTTGTACATGATATGTAATATTTAGTACAAATATAAAAGCAATACGAATGGGGCTACAATGACCACAATCTTAAAATACCCAAGTACTACAGTGATCAAAACTCTCTAAATTATTTCATATTACTCAAACGGGGAAAAAGCAATCAAAATCCAAAATCCAAGTACCATTTTCATATCGGAAAAAAATTGAGACAACTTATTAGCTACAGTGGCTCGCAACATATGCTGATTCCGACATACGTAATATAATTAAATAGTTGATAGAACTGTCGATTCAGTAAAGAAAAATGCTAGTCAATAGTGAATAGGCTAGATTTACCAGGCCTTGTGAAATGTATCTGTTCACACTCGCTTAGCTCTTGTGTACATACGCTGTCTGTATTGTTGTCTGAAATTACCCCACCATGGACACACAATAGCTTGCTAGCAGCAATGCCTGGGTCACAAAACGAATATTGCTGCCTGTGATAAACGTTCTGACCTGAACCTGCCTCAATAAAAATTAACAAATTTATTAACAGACATTAAGCATGGCTTGATTAGCATTTGTGTACAGTATATCTACTGTAAATAAATAATAGTTAAAGCTAGACTAACCTAGCATGTGCAACTGCAAATTTGTTTTCATTATTGTTTCACAGTTGGATGCAATTATCATGAAAATTAAACTTAAATGGATAGTGACCTAATTTTTCCAGGTTTGTCTTACATAAAAATTGAGGTGCATATAAGTAGATTACGTTAGGTCTTGGTCATTATAAATGTTCCTGATTTGCACACTGACCGTGAAGTTTGTCACCCGGAACATGGAGTACACTGTAAGTAATCAGGGACAAATTCTACAATCCTTGTTCATTGCAAAAATGCATTCCAACGTTCAGCTGTGACTCATACTGAATGAATCTTCTGCAGTCCCACTGAGCTAAATCGAATTGATATATTTGAAAGTTATGGCATATTTAGTACAAATGTAACTTCTTTCTTTACCTAGGAATAGCCATACTCTGTCATGTTCTGGGTGACAAACTTCACTGTCGGTATGCAGAGCAGGAAAATTTATAACAACCTAATCCAATTGTAATGTATGTATGTGCATTGCGATATTTATTTTGACAAACTTGAAAAATAGCTATCCCACTAACAACCAATTAGGGGTACTTAAGGCATTCTACGTAATTTGGCAAGCCATTTAAAGCTTAAAGGAAATCACTAGATTAATAATTCAGTTATTAATCAAATTAGGTGTGTACTATGGTGATGGTGATATAAAATTTCATTATGCAACATTTATTCTTAATGCTACTTAAGAATAATCCATAAATTGCCTTTTCAAGATAAAATATAACTCTTGACAAGGACCTGTTTCTCAGTACTACAATACATTTTGTTTGGGTCATTGCTTCCAAGTGGAGTAAAAACCTTTAAAACATTTGCCCATAATGCATTTGATATTGCTATAAATTACACGTAACTGTGTAAATCAGACCATATGAGCAGTGAATAGTCTGCTTTCTGGATAAGGGTTAAAATACAACTCACGTTATAAATTTTTGATATTGCTTACTTATGAATCAAAAGACTTCGATTTCAATTTAGATTCATTCTGTTCTTTAAAAATGTTAAAAATGGCAAATGACAAATAACTTTTATCAGTTATCTGTAACGAAACCTGTAAAGCTTGAACTTTTTGTTAACATAAATGAAATCGCTGCTTACGGTAGATCGAATTTTTGGGGGGTCTTTGGTCAAATCTGAATAAACTTTAAAGTTATAAAATTATATAAAATATAATCAAATAGATATTTATGGTCATTTCACAAAAAAGGCCAAGTTTGCTCCATAACTAATACATGTCTTTGTTTCAGTTAAAAAGGTAATGGGATCTTCTCGACACAATGCCATTCTGTGCAGTCCACTTGTTTTTTTTTCCAGGTAAACTTGAAACCTTGTCCTGATCATTGTTAAGAGGATAGCCTAGACTCATTAAGAGATTGACTTTCTCAGGAAATAAATACTGTTGAGCTCATCCGGTATTAGATCACACTAAACACTAGTTGCTCACCTAAAACACGCAGATACACATAGTAATAGTAAAACTTGGCTCCTTCAGCAGTGTCGTATAGAGCCTGACAGGTGTATAAGCCCTCTGCTGCTAGAGGAAGCTTTGCTATGGATAGAGAGGCACTGTTAGTGATGACATTCAGGTCACCCAAAGCTTTGGCCAGTTCCTGCAGCTTTGGACCCTTTCCAAAGTTATACACTATGCTTCGAATCGTGTCAGTGCCTGGTTTGGTAAAACTCCAGATGTAGACATCAGGGAGAGTTGGGCCACATTCCAGGATTACTCCTTTGTCTACCACTCCATTGGTCCTGGTTTCTCTGTAGATGACTTGCCCTGGGTCCACGATCTCTAGACCTGAAAGCACAATGCATTATCATGCTTACTGGAACAAATAATAATAATAATAATAATAATAATAATAGAAATGCATGCATCACATGTGTATAAAAGAATGATCTACAAGGTATTGACAAATCTGATTAATTAGAAGGAGTTGATTCCTGTCCTGAAACAGCAGCTCAAGTGGTTCATATTAATGCACTTTTTCTAATAAAATATTGTTTTTTATAGCAATGGATTTTCAAACAAAGGAACTTATAAAAGTCTTAATAAATATGCATATTTGTATGACCATGATTAAGTTACCTGTAAGAAGACATATTGAATTGAAACTATAGTGGTTTGCAACTTTACGTTTTGAGACAAAATCATTGTACATTGCAATTTCTCTGCAATCGTCTGCAATGATTGAATTAATTTCAAAATAGAACACTAATAATTTAAGTCATAACAGGAATTTGTTTTGATGTTCCACCAAATTAAATTTGGGTATAAAATAATATACCATACAATGTGTTTTTTTTCTTAATAATTAGTCCAATTATGCCAAATTGCTATGGTACTGTATAAAATGAATAAAGCACTTTGCAATTAAAATTATTTACTTTGGAAAATACACTTTGGATTGATAACAGTAACTTTCAATCATGCTTTAATTATTTATATTTTTAAAACAGCATTACTGTAGCTATTGCAATGCCAGAAGCTTCTGCCAAGTTGAATTTAACCTTTGTGCATGACCTCTTACCATGCAGAAGGAGAGGAAGCAGAAAAACAATTAGGGAGAAATCCACCAGCCCTAACAGTCTGTGTACCATGGTGCCATGACGCTCAGGTGACCAATGCTGTATCCTTTAGGAAGAAAAGATCCATAAGAAATTTCCAAATTAAAATTGGTAAAAAATATATTTTGATAGCAAACAGACTCCTGTCCATTCAATGAGTTTAGCTGGTGCACTCAGGCAGTGAGAAGCTGAGTAAGAGCTGATCGAGGCTCTGTTAACTGATTTGACTTAAATTATTCACCAACACCTCTGCCTCCACCCTCCACCAACCCCCCTCCATCCCCTAACCCCCCCCCCCCCCTCCCCGCCCCTCTTTTCACCATTTGCAGGAATGCAGTGGAGTTGAGAAAAGAGACTGGGTTTTGGAGGACGAGATGATACCTGTGTCTCATTCATTATTCAGCAGCACACCGGGATCTGTGATCTTTGTACCTTTCCATTGCTTCACACTCAGCGGGCAGGACACTTGCCATACACTCCATACAACCACAATGACTTCACATTCCTACAAAATGATCCTGGTCATGACCTTTTTCTAACATGACTTTACCATGGGAACAAAATCACATACATTCAAACAAAGGCCAAATCTGCTTTTATGTTGAACCAGAATTGAAAAGAAAATGAACTATCACCTTATATTAATCATGTCAATTGATTTAATCGTTATAATTAAATACACATCTTAATTGTCCATCCTTGCTTCACTCCCAGTTTAAACCTTGTAATCTTTGCGCACTCATGCCATGAGATGATAGTAATTTAATCACAGATGCTGATTGAGTGTGGAAGCTCATTCGTCTCTATGTTTAAGGTCACTACTGTGCTAATGTATTATACAGAGTCATATTTCAACCAACAGCAATATTGTGTTCAGCCCGGGAAGGAAAACTAAGAGCTCTCTACATTCATTGATGAGGTTCTCGTATTACGCATCCGTGTACTGTGAACAAACACACTGATCCGTGCCTTCTCAAAGGCAAATACACACAATTAATCTGAAGACTATAAATATATAAAATGCCAGCTTTTTAAAAGATAGTTGGACTTAAGAAATGGAATCAAGATAAATATTCTACATTTATAAGATATAAGTGTTTATTATGTTGGTAGGAAATATAGATGTAACTGGAAAAGTCAAAATGAAATCCTCTAATCGAGCACTTAGCTAGAGCACACAACTCATACTTGTGTATGGATGTGATTCTACAGTCTCATGGGGCTCTAGGCACAATTTTAGAAGGCTTCTCCACCCAGCATTCATCACAATTATCTTATAAAAGTAAATACTTTTGTCAGCACTCAGGGGCCCGCTGCTGTCCTGGGGCCCCAAGCAATTGCCTGCCTTGCCTGTTGACAAGCATTGCCATTGCTTGTGTTATATGTGAAAATAACACGAAAGCCAAAGGATATGCTGTCCTCTCCAAATATCTGTCTAAATGCATGCATTGTGTAAAAGTCATAATGGAAAATCATCTCACTTGGTTGGACTTTAATAAGGGACGTAGAATACAACAACTTACAGTAATATTTACAGATAAGCACCACAGACTGAATAAAAAGAACAGGACAAAACCTCCGTGATATCGTCCATAGGTTATCTGAAGTGCGGTTCTGAAGCTAGAATCCAGGTTCTCTGATTGTTGCTATCTTGGCAGAATCTGACTCCACCTCAGTAACTCATTTAATGAGTAACCCCAGCTTTTTGAAGTGGACATTGCATTGGATCTGCATTGGACACATTGGAAGTGGAGGTTGCCTCTTGATAGGTATGAAAATACATATGATGTACTGATGTAGGATGCACAGTGGACCATCCAATGATAATAGTCTATGAAATTTAAAGCTGTAAAAGCTGTGAGTTAGTGCTAGATTGAGTGGTTTTCAGTGGCCCACATTGCACACTTTTGGGATGAAACATGTTGTGCGCAGGTAATGTTAAAATTATGACATCATATGTCTTTTTTTAATTTTATAATTTTTAAAATTTTGTTTGTACTTTTAGTGCTATCTTATTGGCTTTTTTTTTAAAAAGCAAAACGTAAGATGCACTTATTTAGAATGACTTTTTAATATTTTTAGTTTTATGTGTTTTTATAATATTATAATTTTATGTGTTTTATTTTGTTTTATTGCCGTGAAAGCACTTTGGTTTAACTTAGGTTGCTGTAAGGTACTATACAAATAAATATTGATTGATTAATTATGGCTCATATTAATGAGTAGAATAACTGTCTTACAGTAACAGCTTCACCAAACAAGTGCACCCTTAATAAAGCACCAATTTATTACATTATTCATCACAACCTGAGAGTGGACTATAAACATTCTTACATATACAATTTTGTTTAAAGTGTAATTTAAGAACATAAAATAAAGGATATGAGCTCCTATGAGCTCATACTCTATGAGCAATTATGTGCTTGTTGGCCGCAATCATCCTGGAATTCTCTGGTATGATTCCCAGTTGATGTTGCAGACATTCACAGGGAGTCTAGAGGACTTGGCAGTGGTGACACACTCTGGTGGAAGAGATAGCATACCTGCACTCTGACATCAATCATCGTGACATTAGACAATAGTGGGTGTCTGTGTGCTCACGCAAGCAGAAGGGGTGGATAGCGCTTCCCTCTGAGTGTGTTACACTGCTTCCTTTACCTTGCGTGAGCAGCAGTTCGCAAAGAGGTTGTTGGTTGGTTTCACGTGTCTCGTTGGAAGCATGTGATAGTCTGGATGATAGTCTTTAAGGTAAAACCTACTCTTTAATTTATGTTCAGTATGTGATCTTTAAATGTGCAAATGAATTTTGAGTTTTTATATAAATATCTTTCATTCATCAAATTTCTGTTTGTTTCCTATACTCCATGATTTTGAGCCAAGATTTGGCTATGACCCCATGCCACCCTCAGATTTATATATATATACTGTGTATATATAGCCAAATATCAGCGAGAAAGAGAGAGAGAGAGAGAGAGAAAAGCAGTAGGATTTAACACTTTCATTTATCTCTACTTTTTATCTGTCATCCTCTCCAATCTCATTTGTTATTATCTCTGTATGCTAAAGCAGGTCAGGGACCAACCCTTCAATTTTATAGCTAATACTGCTGTCAACTCCACTGCACTCATCATCTCATTGACTGCTAAACAGCTTGGCTGAGTCTCAGCCATAAATCAGTGCAACCGTGTCACATATCTGCATTGCATTCTGAGATTAGAGCCTAACCTCCACTATTTCTACAGTACATCACTTTTTTTTTTTTTTTTTTTTTTTTTTTTGCTAATATGAACCTGAAACTTGTTTGAAAACGAAATGCTTACTTATTTTCGAAAGTAACCGTTATCCCCTTTGTTTGAGCTCAATGAATTTTTTTCTGCTACTATATACTATTGTAACTGCATTAACAAGGTCCCCCTATGATGACAACATTGCACAGGATTACTAACTAACTGACAGGAGCCAACAGTTTAGAATCACTTAACACATCACAAATATTTCAGTGTAAACATGTTCACCATCTCCTTAATTGCAAACACCTGTAAAGCTGCACACTTATGCAGTCACCTAATCTGACAATTGTGTGGCAGCAGCGCAATGTGTAAAATCATGCAGATGCAAGTCAATGTTCACATCAAACATCAGAATTGGAAAAACAAACCTGTGATCTCTGTGACTGTGACTGCATGGCGTAGTTTTTAGTACCACATTGGGTTGGTTTGAATATTTCAATAACTGATCTCCTGGGAACATGATCTAAAATGTACACAGAATTGTCCCCTGGTCTTTCTGTCAGTCTTCAACTGTGCAGTTTTGGTGTGCCATGTAATGTCTATTTGAGTGTCTGTCAGCGAAGAACAAGAATCTCATGCAATCATGGGGACAGACATCCAAACTGCACAGTTGAAGATTATAAAAACAATCGCCTGGTCTTTCTTTCAGTCTTTAACTGTGTATTTTCAACTCATTAGATGACTGCATGGATGTGCAGGTGTGCCTATAGAGTGTATTGAATATGATGCAGTGTGGGTTTTGTCCTTTAAGTAATCGATTATTACATGAACTTAAAGTTTTCCAATTTAGTTACTGTTCTGATGACTTTAATAATAGCTAGGTGGTTCGCAGGTAGCTTTTTGTGCTGAGCTGGAAACTAACAGTTGACAGGCAGTCATATCTTACTTGTGTGGTTCCACTATTTCACTTTAACAAAAGAGTCTACATTCAATCTTATTTTACATTCTTCAAGAACAAAAACATTTAAATAAAGAGTCATTAAGGATTATCTGTCTGGTGCCTCTGGGGATCTCATCAATGTTCCATATAAAAGCGTGCAGCAGAAGGTTTCCTTATCAGAGATGGTTCCAGTTAGGGCCCCTTTAGGGAGCCAAAAACCATTAACTATTTAAATTACCCTTGAACAATCTTTTTTTTTTTTTCTTTCTTCCCCCTCATAGGAATAAAATTCTACAGGAAGTGAAGCTACAGAAAGGGGGCTTATAGCATAAGATTTTTGAGAAATAAAGAACGTCTTCAGAATCTGTAAGAGTGTATGGCTAATTAGGCAACTTGTTGAAATAAACTGTGCCATACTTCTGTTTATATATATATATATATATATATATATATATATATATATATAAAAA
>JAQQZT010000011.1:10514438-10535095 GCA_030068275.1 Clarias platycephalus | reverse complement strand
CTGGGATAGGCTCCAGGTCCCCGCGACCCTGAATACAAGGATGAAGCGGTATAGAAGATGAATGAATGAATGAATGATATCACAGATTCAATTACTATATACACTGAACAGCTATAAAATGTTTATGATTATAAATTAAATGATTATCATGATTAGAAATTGAATTCCAGTAAACTGGAGACAGGATCATGGGCACCCAAGGCTCATTAACGCCTGTGGGGACCTAAGGGCATTCTGCCCGGTCCGATCCCACAAGAAAGCCAATGCAACAAAAAAAGCCATCCTGTATCCAACAGCACTTAAAGGATCCTGGTACCAGACACCATAGCACACCCTCAGAGACCCTGCGGAGGCATGCCTCAAGGAGTCAGAGATGCCCGGTGGCACAAGATGAACCCAAAACCTACAGTAGGTGGTAATGTGAAAGTGTTTATTGTTAGATCAAAAGAAATAAGTGACGAACCAAAGCACACACGAGAGGGAAGTTTTTTTTTTTAATTAATAGCAAAGGCTTCATCTAAAAAAAATACATTTAAAAAAAGAAATGTTTGTTTTACTCCTATTTATCTACTATTCAAACCTTCCTTATTGAAATTAATACATCCATGTATCTTCCTTTTTAATAAGGCTTTTTGATAAGACTCATGGCCATTCTCTGAATTTTAAACAACAACAAAAATGAAAATGCTTATAAAATTCCCACAGTAACTAGTGATTTCAGACCCCCGGACTTAGGCCTTTAAATAAAATAGAGGAATTGTTTTCCCACTTACTGCCACTAATACAAATGCAAACAGCTGGAGCAAGTGATGTAGTACTCTAATTGAATGTTTGTAAATGGCAAATCACATCGATATTCTTTTAATAAAACCTCTATTTATTGTGCAACAGATGGCACTGCTGACATTTCAAATGTTCTGCTACCCCTAAGTACTATATTTCCCTCCACAAATGAGGATGTTTTTGTCAAGCATGACCAAAAATAACCCAATTTGTGGATGCGTAATGTGATGGCTGTAGTGATGAATTCCTTTGAAGAGGAGGCACATGGCTATTTTGGGATATTAGAGATTGTCCTGGAAAAGAGTTTTAAAATTAAAATGAAATGGTATGACATAAAGGGAGATCTTAAAGACTTCTTGTCATGAATACAAATGAGTTGTTAATCTGTAGGATATAATATAAGAGGGGCGTTCAAGTCAAAGCAGGCCTTGTGATGAAATTTCTCATGAATGACGGTGTACAACCCATTGACATTTAAAGAAGACTTCAAGCAGATTACGGTGATGAGACTCGCTAGTGAAATGCTGGGATAAGTATGTTAGTGTAACAGAAAAATAGAGAAATAAAGGTAGCTGATCAAACGTCCCAGGTTTAATTGGACACCCCTCCCCTTGTACTGTAATAATAAAAAATAAGAAGAAGAGGAAGAATACAGTGGCATACAGTGGTGAAATGTGCAGTGGCAGTGATATAAAAAGTGAAGGTCAACACATGCCTATGCAAATTGGTTGTTGGAATTTGGATTTGGGCAAGTTGTTTCTTCCTTGTGTCCCTCTCCCTCTGCACCTCCAACAATTTCATCCTCAGGGAAGTTAATATTTTCTCTTGACTGACTGTTCTCCCTATAAATAAAGCATAAGCACACATGTATCAAAGCATGCTACATTTGCAGATCTTTTATTTACTAAGGGTACAGATGTAAATACAAGCTAGTGTGTTGAAGCAGTAAAAAAGCACAAAAAAAAAGTAAGTATCTGAGCAAAGGGCCAAAATGTGATGGCTAGACGACTGGGTTAAAGCATCTTCCAATCAGCAGGTCTACAGTAGTAGGGTGTTCCTGGTAAGCAGAGGGCAATACATAACAAAAGTAGTCCAAGGAAGAAAAGCCCTTGAACCGATGACAGGGTGATTTGCACCTAGAGCTTATTGAGACACATGGGGAGCATGGCTAGTCCATCTGGTCTGATCCCACAGAGGAGCTAATGTAGCATAAATTACTGATGGTTTTGATAGAAAGGTGTCAGAACACAGAGTGTATCACAGCTTCCTGCATATGGTGCGGCGTAGTCGCACACTGGCCTTTGTATCCATGCTGATGCCGTGTCCACCACTGAAAGCAACTACAATGACTACTGTACATGAGCACCAAAACTGGACCAGAAGGTGGCCTGGTCTGAGGAATCATGTTTTCTTTTACATCATGTGAATGGCACATGTGCATTACGTACTGTACATGGGGAAGAGACTGCAATAGGATGCAGCATGGGCAGAAGTAAAACCAGTGAAGGTAGTATTATGCTCTGTTTTAATGTTATAGCTGATCTGTATGTTAGGGATGTAACCAAATATAAATACATTGTTTAGAATGAACTGGTAATAGATTAGGTGGCACGGTGGTATAGTGGTTAGCACTGTCGCCTCCATTGTCTGGGTTCAATTCCCGGCGAGGCTCGATTCCTGTCTCTGTGTGCATGGAGTTTGCATGTTCTCCCCGTGCTTGGTGGGTTTCCCCCGGGTGCTCCGGTTTCCTCCCACAGTCCAAAGCCTAGATTAGGCTAATTGGTGTTCCCAAATTGTCCATAGTGTGTGAGTGTGTGTATGTGTGTGCCCTGTCCAGGGTGTACTCCTCGTCTTGTGCCCTAAGTCTCCTGGGATAGGCTCCAGGCCCCCCATGATCCTGAATACAGGATAAGGCGGTATAGACGATGAGTGGGTGAGTGCTACTAGATTCTTAAAAAAAAAAAAAAAAGATATGAATAGGAGACCCTTATATGGTTATTGTCTGTTTCTATTTTAAGAAATAATGCAGAAAGGGTCACAAGACATCTGGTTAAAAATAGAATAGATTTTTAGGAGATTTATACTTTCATGCAGACGCAGGCAGTCGGCCGCATACAGCAAAGACCATATTCATCATTAGTGTTCAGACATTCTTCCTTAGTAATTGCCTGGTGAAGGCCATAGTCATACAAATTAGGCTCTTTGTTTTACCAACAAAAAAACCCCCAGGTCAACTCAGGTTCAGGTATGATCCTGTTGAACATGCTTTTACATACAGATGATGTATGTAATGTGTTGTAAAATAAATATATTAAGTACACTTACTTCCCAAATATCATGCTATGGAGACCTGTAGAAATATGATAAACCTATGAATGTAGTCATATACACATTACTAATGCCGGAAAAAATAATTTTATAGCTATATCTGTTACACTTACGAGGATGGCTGTGGCGATTCCGCAAAACAAAAATGAAGAACAGGACTGTAGGTAACATTGCCAGAAGCACGCCTCCAATGGCTGCTCCGATAACGGCAGGATAAGCTTTAAATGGTGGGTTTGCTGGAAGACATAACAGTGTGGGCAGCTTTGAATTTAGTTTTAGTATTTCAACGGTACACAAACTTTTTATATCTCCTTTGTTAAAGAGTGGTTCTCTGTGAATGTTGAACCATATTCAAGTTCCACTCTCCAACAGACTGAGCACTTTAAAAGGAAAAGGGGCATTTTGGGATAAAGAAATGGCTAGATGGCTGCCAGAGTGAAAATAACAGGCAGATGTACTCAAAATGTTTAAAGGGAAAAAGGAAATGGTTATCACAGTGGTAGTAGGTTCTGATAAAATAAATATCGTACAAGGTTGGTACTGTATATGGAAAACAAGTCATTCTGAAACACCCCATATGCATACAGAAGTCATATCTCACCTGGGCTCTTGACCTCTGATGGATGTCCAGTGGTTCGGTAATTGACAGCAGTCACACGGAATGCATATTTTCCACTAGGGTCTAGATTGGTGATCTGGTAACTACGGGTGCTTGGCTCTAGATCTCCTACTACTTTCTGCCAAATAGGAACATCATCATTCTTTCCTACACTGAGCCTCTGACGCTCAATGAAGAATGCAGTGAGGCCCTCACTCCTTTGGACCAACCACTCCACCAGCACATCTGTCCTTTGCTGACTGCTGTATGTGATCTTACTGATAGTCACGTTTGGAGGCATTGGATATCCTGAATCAAGAGATGCAATGGGGTTAGTCATTGACAGTCATTTTTGTTGGGTGGAAAAATATTCTTAGGTAAAGTCTGGAAAAAACTTAAAGGTGTTTATGTAATAGCTCATGTAGTCTAGTAGTAATCTCAAACAAAACTGAATGGAACAGATATAATTTTGTTAAAATTGTGCATTAATTGTCAGGTTTGATACCAGCCTATTTTAATTCACTCTTAGAAAAAACCTTTTCAAGGGTTATCCCTAGTTGAATCATAGAATAGAAAATCTGCCACTAATAATTCATTTTAAGTAACTATTTTATTCTTGTCAGGCTCTGAAACCTATTCTGCAAACACTGGGCTCAATACCCTAGATTAAATGGAGAGCCATACGAGGACACAATGCATTTGGACACATATGGTACTGATTCAGACAGATTGAAAAATTGCCAATAACACGACCACGCTAGTAAAAATGAGATTCATACGGTATATAATGCTTCAGCTTCAGACAATCCACTGAAGTCAAAAGCAGATAGTTAGAATATTAACCAAGAGAAAGAGAAAGCAGTTATGGATTTTCTTTTATTTTACTCACTCTTCACCACGAGCAAAACAGGAATCTCTGCTCCTCCAACAGCATTAGTAGCAGAACACCAGTACTGTCCACTGTCCACCATGCTGTCTGTCTCCCTGACAGTCAGGTTATACCAGGCAGCAGCTTGCTGGAGGATGTATTTCTTGGGTGTCTCACCGACATTCTGCTTTACATTATTGTACCAGGTGATCTCAGTGACTGCTGGATAATTCTTGCTCAGGATGCAGGACAACTCCACATCATTGCCCTCGTATACTGAAACCACACTGCGCTGAGTCATCAACACCGGTGCCTCTGGACAACAGATTAACAACATAAAGATGACTTATCTAAATTTACAGTACATTATGGAAAATCATTTCCTTTTTCCATACTGGTATTTCTTTTTTTCTTCTTCTTTTTTTTTTCAAACCCCTCCTTTTATTACCATTCAGGATGCTAAGTATATTAAGCCGTGTTTTAAAATTTCGTCTCCTAGGTAAAGTGAATTACACAGCAACCACTGTAGACATAAGTGCTTGTTGGCTGTTGATGGATGATCAATGATGGCATGACATATGAATGCTTTGCCAATGTGGTTTGCTATAAAAGTAATCTGATATCTAGAGATTGTTAATGCTAGTCTTGCTAAGAAACAAATGCAGTATATTCACAGTTTTGGCACCGGTTCTCCATTTCCAGTCATGTCAGAGCATATTAAAGCCCAGTTTTGCTTGCAAATGTTTGTTTTTTTGTAGTTGTTGTTTATTTAATAATTTCCTGATCAGTTTAAATCAAGGAGTTAACTGGAATCCTTTGACCCTTAAGCAAACAATATCCTACCCAATGTTAACACACACTGCTTGCTATCTTTAGCCAGTGGATGTCTGGCATGACATATAAAGGCTTTTCCACTGTAGCTGGAGTTGGAACGCAGGACCAGGATGTTGGAGTTCTCCTCAGATGTTCCCTGCGTGTCTCCTGAACTGGACACCCACCACAGCAGAGCCAGAGGGACACCACCCTCCCAGGAGCAGGACAGCATCAGGTACTCGTTATTACGGGTCACATATGCAGAACACTTGGGTTTGCCATAAGGCAGCCCTGGGAAATGCAACATGATGGTCAAAATGCACATACAACTCCCTTATGCATATGATTTACCATACTTACATGTCCTGGTGCTGCAGCTCTGGGGAGCATTTAGTGTGACATGTGTGCCATAGCAGGTGAATATGGAGTTGTTAGAAGTCTCAGACCCTGGCAGAACTCGAGTGATGTTAGTAGGATCCTGTGTTTTGTCTTCGTTCACATTTGGACTCCAGTTTAGGCTCGGTGGGGGATATCCACCCACCCAGGAACAAACAAGAGCCAGGTCAGTGTAGTTATTTATTGGGAATATGGAACATGATGGAGCACCATCTGGTGGATCTGCAGGGAAAATGACCTCTGTGACACAAGATCTTGGACAATTAGTACTAATTCAGCTTCCAGGAGGAAAGCTGATGCTCCTTAATGTAAGCCTAAGAAGGTCAGATGAGATGTTTTGTTTCTAGGCAAAGCCATCACAAAGACACTAATATAAAGAGATGTGACAGCAAGGACATTACGACATGATTAAGGTATTAAAACAAGTAAATGGTTATATAACATCATTTGAATTCAGTGATGACTAGTGATGATATTCAATTCAATTCAATTTTAGTTATATAGTGCTTTTAACAATGATCACTGTCGCAAAGCAGCTTTACAGAATTAAAGAATTATAGCTATTAGATAGAAAGACTAAAATCTAATAGGGCTAGACAATAGCACTGTCCAGTGCTATAATAAGAATCATGTGCACATACTTAAAGGTAAATAAGCTAGTGCAATCTATGTGTAAAGATCACCTTTGTTAACTAAGTAATGCTGTAATAATGCAAAAATGCATAAATCCCCTTTACAATACAGTATATGGCCAATATACACAAGTGGAGAGGACTCCAACAGAATCCAGTTAATATTGGCTATGTTCATTTTTGTTGTCAGAATAAAATCCTCACAATGGAAACAATGAAATGTTGTGTTATTAGCAGGCAATGTGAACAAATGGAGCAGTTACAGAAGGCATAGCAGCTCAGAATAGAATTTGTAGAAATACAGGAGACATGCATTAATAAAGTGTAAGCACTCACAGTAGACATCGAGAGTGATGGTTTTCTTAGAGCGCGTGTTGATATTAGCATTCTGGGCCAGACAGGAGTAGTAGCCCGCCTGCATACGGAGGACCTTGGTGATAGCAAGTTGTGGTCCAGTGTAGACCTGGGAGTTGTTGTAGAACCAGATGTACTGGCTGGAAGGGTTGGAGGAGGCTTGACACACGAGGGAGATGTTTCCATTTTCCAGCACTGTGTATCCATGATCTGAGACTGAGTAGGCAGCAACATCTATCTGCGGTATGTCTGGACCAACTAGACACAGGATAGGCATGTCACTTAAATGTAGATACGTTGAAATGCTGCCTTTTTACAGTACATGATGTTAGATTGTAGAATTTGATCGGCTTTCGCTAGATAGGCAGAAATACAGACATACAGACTTTCTTCATCCAACAGTGCCTGGGTGTCTAAGGTCATGTATAGTCTACAACAGTTAACTTACCTTAGCAACCCATAGCACCAACATTCCTCTGGCCCTGTAGTGCATTAATTTACCCCAAATAAGTCAAATTATACACGTCTTCTTTCAGGTATAAGATCAAGGCCTGAAAATGGCATTACAGTATAACTGTGAATAAGATGGAAAAGTGAAATCCAAACATGTCTGAAAGCTCACCGTGTCCTCTCACTACTGTAAAGACTCTAATAAATCATATTAAACCTTCAAATAGTTTTGCATTATAAAATATCTAAGCTAGGCATTTTGATGCATGGGTTTTGCTAACTAATTTTAAGCTGTATTTTCACACTTGTTTGCTTAGCCTTATAAGTTTACATTTGACAAGTTTGTCTTGTTTTATTAGATGAGACAGGTATTGATTGCTTTAAATGAATGAAATAATTTTCAAGGCTGCAGAAAAAATTAATATCAAGAGCAGATTTTAATTAATTGGTTTGGTGTCTTGCTGTACCTGCTTTCTGTTTCCCAATTTCACACAAAATTACAATTACACAAAAAGTAATGGAAAATGAAAGTGGAAAGAACAGGCTACCCGAATTCCGGAAAAGTTGGAACGTTTTTAATTTTATTTTATTATTTGAATAAAATGAAAACTAAAAGACTTTCAAATCACACGAGGCAATATTTTATTCACAATAAAACAGAGAACATAACTGTTTCAACAGAGAAATTTGACAATTATATTCACTAAATGAGCTCATTTCAAAACTCCAGAAACTCATAACCTAAAGGCCAGTTTCAAACTGTTTTGAAAAGAACAGGAGATGCTACACTATGGTAAACATGCCCTCGTCCCAACTTGTTCGAGACCTGCAGCAGACATCAAATTTGAAATGAGCTCAATTTGTGCATAAAAGTGTAAAATTTCTTTATACATTTCTGTTCTCTATGTTCTACTGTGAATAAAATATTGGCTCATGTGATTTGAAAGTTTTTTTAGTTTTCATTCTATTCAAATTTATAAAAATGTCCCAACTTTTCTGGGTTGTGTACAGTTTCACCTTTTGAGAAATATAGGTACCTGAAGTCAGTTTTTATTGTATGATGTTACTAACATGGAAGGGATGTTTAAAGACTGCAGTTCATTTTAATGGAAGTCATCTAGACATAAGATGTCAAACAGATGGTAGCTGGGTAGGGACTGGCGCGACAAAGGATCTAATTTAGCACACCAATTGAAAAAGTCTTGAGGATAGAAAGAACTGATGTGAAAAAAAGTGCTCTTTATTTCCACTAGGGGGAAAAAAGTGCAATTCAGGGTGATTACTCGGCTTCTGACAAAATGTGTTAATGATCTGATTCTTAATTAGCATAAAAAACAAAAAATCACTCTGTAAACACCCCCCCCCCCCCCCCCCGTCATATTAAATATGGCTGGCTGTTTTGAGTAGATTTGTAGTGAGTGAACACTTACTGTATACAAGGCCACAAACATATTCACTGTACTGTGATGTGATTGTATGTGCCATCTGTTTTTGCATTTAGTATGTGCCTTTCAGATAAATGCAGATAAATTAACACATTCAGCAGGGGTGTTGGTGTGTTATTGGTCTACTAACCAGATTTTTTTGGTTCGATATCAAGCTGAGTGTGATCTGGCTTGTTACCTAAAACAAATTTGACACCCATGTTCTAGACACTTGGATGATCATCGTCAGTATCAGAAAACACATCCAATGGGAATTTGCCTAGTATACCAGATGCTTGAACTTGGATTATTACCATATGAGTGCTTAAATGGACATAGAATCTAGTGTGGGAAGCAAGGCTTGTTACAAGTAGGACATCTCTAACTCACATAAGACATTTAACCAGATCCGGTCACTGCCCTGTTGATTGACCTCATTCCTGGCCAGGCATCTGAACCAGCCAGTGTGGTTACGGGACACCCGGGTCACACTGACCACACTGCTGTTTGCCTTGGCCAGTGTTGTAATCAGCCCAGTCTTGCTCTCCTGCTCCCATGTGTAGTTAATAGGTTCTGTGCCCTTTTCCACATTACAGCGCATCAAAATTGATGTGCCTTCCACTGGGGAAGAGTCACCCAGCACCATGGTGGGTTTGGAAACTGGCACTGCAAAGACACAAAAATCTTTGTTGAAAAATTTATTTCCATAAGCAGACCCATTCATAGACCTGTCTTTAGTCCTTTAAGCTTTTCAATATTTGCAGGAATTCTTATAGTACAAATTCTAATACTGTACGCATGTGTGTCAATGTTTTATGTGTTTTATCAGAAATGCTTTAACCTTTTTAAGAGATTATGTATGAACTCTGATATTCATTCATATTCAGAAACCCATTTTCTCATTCCGCTTTGGATCATACTAGATCAAGTGCTTATTGCAGAAACACTGGGCTCAAGGTAGACATGCTCCCTCAATGGGACACTAACAGGGGCTTTACACATTTACACCTAGGGGAAATATAAAGTAGACAGTTCATCTACCAGCATATTGTTGGCAGAAAGAAGAAACTCAGAGGAACTTTTAAGTATGTGTGTGTTTGTACGGTGCCCTGCAGAGGATTAGCATCCCATTCAGAATGGATTTCCACCTCATGCCCAGTGTTCCCAGAATAGGCTTTGAAATCACTGCAGCCTTGACCAGATAAAACATTTAGTGACGATGAATAAAGGAATAAATTTCATCACAGTTATGGATCCCATGTCCCTGCAATTATACGTTAAACTGTGGATCACTCACTTATTACCAGCAGCATAATTGGGATCTCTGCCACTCCAACAGCATTGGTAGCAGAACACCAGTACTGTCCACTGTCCACCATGCCATCTGTCTGTCGCACAGTCAAAGCCCCTCCAGTAGCTTGCTGAATGATATATTTCCTGCCATTGTCCAAAACCTTTTGCTTTATATTGTTGTACCAGGTGATCTCTGTGACCATGGGATAATTTTTACTGAGCGTGCAAGTCAGTAGAGCATCGGTTCCTTCAAAGACTGAAACCACACTGCGCTGAGTCATCAAGACTGGTGACTCTGGAAGAGAGATGTGTATGAAAGAGCTAGTTGAATAATGAACAAACAGAAAATTAATATATTAGAAACCTCAGCGTGAATTTGATGATATTGTATTTTACATCAAAGATATACCGACTGATAGATAAATTCAATCTAATGCTGACTCTTGAATAATTTGAGACTTATAGCATAGACATATCTTAACAAGTCTACTACAGTATACTGTATTCTGCCTTCCACTGTGAAAAGAATAAAGGGATAAGACACCCAGGGCTTGTTTTTAAAGAAAGATATATAAGCATGTGCCAGGACTTTTTATTGAATTTGTTTCTCAGCAATTTGACAATGCTTAAAGGAGACATTCATTTATGTTGAAAATTAATCAACACCTGCTGACCAATCAAATTCAAGAATTCATTACTAAACTTCAGAATACAGTACATGTAGGTATAATGTAATAAATTACTAACCGATTTTTGCTTATTTTAAGCACAGTAGTAGAAAAAGGTCTTACCCAATTTTACACTGCATTGCTTGGTTTCTTTAGCCAGTGGATGTTTGGCATGACAAACAAATATTTTGCCACTGTAGTTTGCATTGGAGCGCAGGACCAAGGTATTGGTATCTAACTCAGATAAGCCCATCATGTCTCCTAAACTGGGCACCCACCACATCAAAGCCTGAGGAAAGCCACCCTCCCAGGAGCAGGAAAGCATCAGGTACTCATTGTCATGACTGGAATTTGCAGAACACCTGGGTTCTCCATAGGGCAACCCTAAGAATCACATGATATTTTTGTTTTACCATTTGAATAATCGCATGACTCATATTACCTCATATAGACCCTAAACTTACATGTCCTGGTGCTGCAGCTTTGGGTGGTGTTTAGGGCAGCATGTGAGCCATAGCAGGCGAATACCGAATTGTTAGCTGTATCAGACCCTGGCTGCATCCGAGTGATATTACTGGTAATATCTCTCTTGTCGCCAGTTACATTAACATATGGACTCCAGTTCAGTGTAGCTGGAGGATAACCTCCATCCCAGGAACAGAACAGAGCCAAATCAGTGTAGTTATTGGTTGGGAACATGGTACAAGATGGAAAGCCATTTGGTGGATCTGAATGAACAAAATGTGGGAAACATGCATCATGAGTAAGCTTGCAAAAATGCACAGACAAGCATCACAAAACATTAAGATATGACATACAGTATACCCTGACGTATATTTGCTTTCTGGGCAACTCTAATAGAAAGTCTATTAGTCTATCAACCCAAAAGCATAGGTAGTAATATATAGGTGGTTTAGCACGCACAATAAACAGTGAGTGTGACAGTTTTCCTGGAGAAAGTGTTCAGGTAAATGTTCTGGGCAAGACAGATGTAGTTTCCCGAGTGTATTCTGTTGATCTTGGTGATAGTAAGCTGTGGTCCAGTGAAGACCTTGGAGTTGTTGTAGAACCAGACATACTGACTGGCGGGATTAGAGGAGGCTTGGCAAATAAGGGAGACATTTCCTTTCTCAAGGGCTGAGAATCCCATCTCTGTGACAGAGTAGCCAATGGCTTCTATCTCAGGCAGGTCGGGACCATCTAAATTAAATCATATAGTATTATAGTATTTTAATGTATACATAGTCAGCAATATTTGAAATGACTTGTGTTAAATTGTGTTGAAAAAGAAAACGTATACTCACATATGACATTCAACCAGATTCCATCGCTGCGCTGCTGACCGACCTCATTCCTGGCCACGCACCTGAACCAGCCAGTGTGATTACGGGTCACTCGGGTAATGTTAATGAGGCTGCTGTTGCTCTCAGCTAATATAGGGACCAAGCCACTGCGGCTCTCCTTTTCCCAAAAGTAATAAATAGGATCTGTACCATTGTCCAGCCCACAGCGTATCCACACTGATGCACCTTCCAAAGGTGACGAGTCACTCAGCAAGATGAATGGTTTAGAAACTGGAACTGACACTGTAATATAGAAAAATGCTGCTTGATGTAGTAACTGATAATTAATCTTTCTTTTTTTTTTTTCTTTTTTAACTTCCCATATCAGTTCTCACCTGGTCTTGTAACCTCTGCAGGATTTCCAACAGTTCGGTAATTCACAGCTGTTACACGGAATGCATATATGCCATTTGGATCCAGATTGGTGATCTGGTATCTGCGGATGCTGGGATCTAGATTTTCTGCCACTTTTTGCCAGGGAGGGGTAATCTCACTCCTCCCTACAGGGACAAGGAGCCTCTGATACTCGATGAAAAATCCTGTGAGGTTGGCATCTGTCTGTATAAGCCATTCCATATCAACGCCTGTTCTTTGCCGCCCACTGTATATGAGCTTACTGATTGTTATGTTTGGAGGCAATGGGTAACCTGAATAAGTATAAGATTAGTATTTAGTTATGAACTTGTTTTATAGTTTAAATGAAAAACAGATCAGGAACATCTTACAGAAAACCTCAACATACCACAAAAGATTCACTCCACTATAGACATGCAGGAGTAATTCACAAGATCACTGGATGTCACCCTGGTGGAAAGTTATATCAGCCCATGATTAAACCATCCTATGCAATTTTGCAAACCACTTACTCATCACCAGAAGTGAAATGGGGATCTCTGCTACTCCAACAGCATTAGACGCTGAACACCAGTACTTTCCACTGTCCATCCTGCTGTCTGTTTCCTTCACTGTCAGGTTAAACCAGGTACCATCTTGCTGCAGGACATACTTGCTGGGTGCTTCACTAACATTTTGCTTTGAATTGTTATACCAAGTGATCTCTGTGACTGGTGGGTTGTTTTTGCGCAGAATACAGGTGAGCTGAACATCATTACCCTCGTACACTGACACCACACTGTATTGAGTCATCAAAACTGGCGTCTCTAAATGAAAGAAATATATTTCAAAACAGATCAGGTGTAAACCAGAATGTCAATTAAATATTAATTTCGAGCAGATCCTACCCAATTTGATCACACATTGCTTGCTTTGGGCAATCAGTGGATGTTTGGCATGACACACAAAGGTTTTGCCATTGTAGATAGCACTTGAATTAAGGAACATGATGTTTTCGGCTTCCTTAGATGTTCCCTGCATCTCTCCAGAACTGGATGCCCACCATAGCAGAGCCTGAGGCAATCCACCCTCCCATGAACACGACAACATCAAGTATGCATTACTACGATTAGAATTTGCAGAACACTGTGGTTCTCCATATGGCAGCCCTAAGAAACAGCAGACACAGTTTGAAAGTTGGTAAAGGTCGTTTTCAGTCAGTCTGGAAATCTGATTACCATTACATTGAAGGCTCTCAGTATACATTAATCAAGCTAGTTACAGCAAATAAGTTACAGTCATTTTGCTTTAACATTTACAGTACGGAATTTAGCATGCCGTATTATCCAGAGAAACAAGGGCTTCATTATCTCAGAAACATGTCCTCACTCTAATTTAGGAGATCAGGGACTAAGAAAGCCTTTAAGCAAAAACACTGTTAGGAGTAGTGTACAACAGCATGTAATAAAAGAACATGTCAAGGGATTTTTTTAAATTAAGTAAATCAGTGATCAAGTGCTTGTTGGGGAGGTCGGTATTTACTGTATTGTCCATTTGAAGACAGCCAGTGACTCAGCTGTTCAGACCGCCAGGGGAAGTTTATTCTAGCGCCTGGGTGCTAATACTAAGAAGTTCAATTCAATTCAGAAGCTAAGACTCTTTTTATAATTTAAGCAAATAAGCAGAATCCAGTGTAACCCATACTCACACGTCCTGGTGCTGCAGGTCTGAGTGAAGTTGAGTGCCACATGTGAGCCATAGCAGGTGAACACAGAGTTGTTAGCAGTAGCCAGACCTGGCTGAATCTGAGTAACATTAGTGACACCCTGTTCATTCTCACCAATCACATATGGACTCCATTTGACAGTAGCTGGAGGATAACCTCCTTTCCATGAGCAGAACAGGGTCACGTCAGTGTAGTTGTGTACTGGGAAGATGGAACAAGTTGGTGCACCATCTGGAGGGTCTGTTAGAAGAAGACAACTGCTTAACAGTGCAGTAAAATATTTAGCAAATATGATTTGTATATGAATATACTGTACAGGGAGGGGGAAAAGTAACTAGGCATAACAAATTAATTAAAAAAAAAAATTGTAACAAATAAAAATAATAATAATTTTGAACATGTACTTTATTACGAGGAAAATTAAACCAAATCATTAAATTTCAGCTGTGGCGTCAACCAATTTCCTCAAACAGCCTGGGATGAAAAGCACAGTCTTTTTTATTGTCTTTGGGCGTAGTGTTGCATTACTACCTTTCACTGTACTGTGCCTAATTAATTTTCACCCACCCTGTATACTGTATGTAGTTATATTGTAGATAACTCCAATTTAGTTATAAAGCTTTTGGCCATACTGTAAGACATAGCATGAACTAAAACTTTTTAAAAATAGGATGATTTCATTTACTTTATAATCTATATCTATAGAAGTTACAGTACATCACAATACACCCATTTCTAAACAAGAAGTTGATTTATCTTTACTGTGTTTTAAACTTCCACAAGCCTAGTTTCTTACTAGTACTAGTTTCTTAAGAATACTCTATTTGGAACTATCTCTGATTTCACAGAAGAAGCAAACTAAATTGTTGTATAGTGCAAAATGTAATCCTTTTCCAACAACTATACTTTTGTGATTATTTGTTTAGGCATGAATGTAATGTAAGACATGAATGTAAGATACTCCATGTTACTGAATAATTGCTTGTAATAAAAAAAAAAAAACACAAACACTTCACTAGAAAGAAATTGATATCTTTTTGGATATTGGAGCCTATAGTAGACTTACAGTAGACACTTAGAGTGATGTTTTTTTTTGAAAGAGTTTTAAGGTAGGTGTTCTGAGCCAAGCAGGCATAGCAGCCTGTGTCTGCACGTAGGATGTTGGTGATGGTAATCTGTGGTCCAGAGTAGATCTCTGAGTTGTTATAAAACCAGATATATCGGCTGGGAGGGTTAGAGGAGGCTTGACATGTGAGGGAGATGTTTCTTTTTTCCAGGACTGAATATCCTTGAGATGTTACTGAATATGCTGTAGCATCAATCTGAGGAAGGTCAGGTCCAACTAGATACATAAAAGTAGTGGGTAGAAATATGAAAAATTGGTTGGCTAAATCTAAAATGACCAAAATATATTACATTTTGTATCGGATCACAAGGACACAAACACTCACATAAGACATCTAACCATATCCGGTCACTTTGCTGCTGGTTGACCTCATTCCTAGCCAGGCACCAGAACCAACCTGTGTGGTTACGAGTCAACAAAGTCATATTAATCAGACTGCTGTTGCTCTTAGCCAATATGCTGATCTGTCCACTGAGGTTCTCCTGTTCCCAGATATAGTGTATGGGTTCTGTGCCATTCTCCAGACTGCAGTGCATCCAAAATGACAAACCCTCAACTGCTGAGGAGTCCCTTTGCTGAATGTATGGTTTGGAGACTGGCACTGAAGGTGAAATGTCATTGGAGAAAACAACAATACTGTAAGTGATATTAAAGCTGAGAAGGATCATTCATTGAAACATTATATGTTTTTAAACCTATAATTAATAATACTATAGCACTAAGATAACTTTCAAGTTTTTATTTTTACTATTACCATTTACCATTTACATTTATCCAGCCTGAAAATCTTATAAAAGTTATACGGTGAAGTCTAGTAAATTGGGCCATCAGCTAAAATGGCCCACATAAATTTGAAGCAACCTATTTGAATTTCCCTGGCCAGCTGCTGCAAAAAATTTGTCGCCATACCAGTATTGGCAATTTATTTGACTTATTGTTCTAAGCTTGTTAAAATAGTAATGGCATTGTTTTTTTCTTCTGAGACTGGTGAAGAACCTGCCAAATGAATTGATTTCACTTTATCTAGTTTAGTGATTGGTTGATTGGACATAGGGGAAATCGCCCTAATATTTAAACTACAATTTGTAAATGATTTACCGCAATTTACCCTCAGAATAGATACTTCTGCACGCTATCTATTGTGTAACCTAAAGATGCTAAATTTGTCTCAATACATACAATAACAATAACTGTGTTGTTGATTATGTTGTTTTATACTTTCACACAAAATGATAATATGCTGCTGATAAAACTAAAACAGTACTAACCTAGGACCCGCAGATATATGTAGTAGTAGCAAAGCGTCACTCCTTCAGCAGTGTCATACAGAGCCTGGCAAGTGTATAAACCCTCTGCTGCTAAAGGAAGCTTCTCTATGTACAGTGAGGCATTGTTAGTGATGTTCAGGTCACCCAAGTCCTGGGCCAGTTGCTGCAGCTTTGGACCCTTTCCAAGATTATAAACAACGGCTCGAATAGTCTCAGTGCCTGGTTTGGTAAAACTCCAGATGTAGACATCAGGCAGGGTGAGGCCACATTTCAAGCTTACTTCATGTTCCACCACTCCACTGATCCTGTCTTCTTTGTACACCACTTGCCCAGGGTCTGTGATCTCCAAGCCTGTGGACCAAGGAAATGCTAACAAAGACAAACTGTACATACATACTGTACATACATACACACATATAAATATCTATAAATGTATCTATCATATCAGGCAGGGTGTATTGTGTATTGTCATGGTCGACATGCAGATAAGTAATGAATATGATTTGAGGATGTGTTTATGCCCTGGATGGGTAAACAGTGTGGTTTCCCCATTATACAGTAAGAGGTAAAAAAGAAATAGGACAAACTTATATAATCATAAACTAATTTGTCATTTTTAATTCTTAGTTGCAATTCCATTTTAGTTAAGGGCTTTTTACAAAATTCTTTAAAAGAATTCAATGCTTAGTGGATTAACACTTAGCTTTAATAAGGTTCGGTACCCTATTTGCATTGATAAACTGTTACTGTCAGCTGCTTCACATTCTCTGCCCCTCATACTCAAAACTTTATAGCATCGGCCATAATTTGTTTCATAATATCTCGTTATATAAAATTTCTTAATTACTGAACCAGTCTCTTGACCTATGAGGCACACGTATTTGCTATGGCTCTCGATAAAAAAAGTGTCCTTGTATCCAGCTCTTTTGAAATTACCCCTTCTCACTCGTAAAATTGCGCTTTTTGTCTGTAGCCCTGACCAGCTATCCTTCAATGAATTAATATGCACATTAAGTCAGAGGAAAAAGGCTATGAGGGAAAATAGCTAATGTTAGTATCACAGACTGCTCCCAGCAGTTAAAGAAAAGACTGCGGTGTGTTGGCCGGCGAGCCACCCGTCACACATTTGCCATTTGTCCTGGGGGCTGGATTTCTATACAGCCCTGGAATGCAGGATTCAGCAGACTAGGGGAGTAACAAATGAATTCTTATGTCCTAAATTTGTACTTTACTTGCACTTTTGCACTCAATTGATTAATTTAATAATTCAATCATTATTTTTATTTAACAGCATTTTTAACAACAAATAATACACAACAGACTACAACATCAATACTGTTTCACACTCGGTAATCATGTGTTTTGAATCAAATGTCTTTGGTCTAACATTCGATCTACTGAAAAAGAAAAATCTATGTTTTTCCTGTGCAGACTTTTACAAGTGCAGACTCTTTAACAAGGAAGTTTGTATCATGATAGCTAGATATTACTATTCAGTTAGTTTGTATCTTTAGGGCTACTATAATGCTGGCTAAAGTTGTTAATTAGCCCTAGCTAATGGCTTTCCACACTTTTTGTCTCCTTGGTAATGGTACACTTTTTAACTGTCAGAGACTAAAAGCAGTGTACTGTATGGTATAAGACAGGTGTCATTTTTTGCTAAAACCTTTTTTGTACTTTTAGTTTTAAACTTTAAGTGAATTAAACGGATTTTCTATTGGGGTAAAAAGTAAAAAATATTTTACTAAAAATGAACACTTGTTTTCAATATTCATATTTTTATTACCTCTGTTTTAGATTACACAAAGGTCTCTGAATTAATATTTTGAAACCTAGTACATTCTAGAATCTATTCTATCTAGTTCCATATAATGACTGAATATGATATGTAACAGTTGACTCTGTGTGTTAAAATGTCAGAAATTCGAGTCTGCAGAACTCCATATGTAATAATTACACAGATAATTTTTTTTTTTACTAAATATTTGCATAATGCACAGTTTTTTTTTTTTTATGTGACCTCTGGAAAAAGAAAAATGCAAGGTGAAGCTTTCAGTAAACCAGACCCCTTTGCGGCCTCTTACCTTGCAGAAGAGGAAGTATAAAAATAGGTAGAGAGAAATGAGACAGTCCCTGTATCATGGTGACATGACTCTTATATCTTCAGTGCCGGAAATTCAACTTGGAAACTCGAAATAATGTCCAAACAGTGCATCCGTCAGTCTAGACAGGCTGGGTGAAGCTGACTATGAGCCAAGCTAGACTTCATGAGCTGAAATAGTGTAAATTATTTACTGATCCTCATTTCTGGCTACAGGAATACAGCCAGGGTTTAGGATGACATGAGGATGCCTTATCTATTATTGAAGACAGAGGCATGGATGGTCATGCTTACATTCCTTCATATACAGGATGCATACACTGGTCCAACAAACCCTCTGTATTATCCTAAATTGTACTTTTCCTCACCCTAAAAGTAAATGTACGTACACAAGATATTGTACTGTTCATGGTATCATCACACTGACAAAGAGTTTTCATTTCTCAATAATATTAAATCATTTCAAATGTACTTTAATGGAACTCTTTAATGCATAATATGTGTGCACCGAATCTATGCATGGTATCTACAGTACTGTACTTCATGTGTCATTTATGGAAAAGCGAAGGATTAGAATGCAGACAATTATAAAAAGTATTGCTTTGTCCTGGCAGCATGGTGGTGTTGTGGTTAGCACTTTCATGGTGGAGGGTGGAGGAGTTCTGCCTTCAGATCTGTGTGTAGTGAGTTTGTATGTTTTCCCCATGCTTGGTGGGTTTCCTCCAGGTGCTCTGGTTTCATCCCACACTCTAAATACATGTGGATAAGGCTGATTGGTGTTTCCAGATTGCCTGCAGTGTGTAAGTGAGTGTGTGAGTGTGTGCATGCTTGTGCCCTGCGATGAACTAGGGTGTATCCCACCTTGTGCCCCCAGTCAGCTGGTACATCCCACAGGTCTCCCATGGCCCTATACAGGATAAATGGAGAATGAGAGAGAATGAGAGTGTGTGAGTGACTGCTTTGGTCCTAATTCGGATATACAGTGCTGGTTACTATTATTGGCACCCCTGGTCAAGATGTGTTCTTAGGCTTCTAATAAATCCAAACCCAAAATATCCAACCTTATTATTCAGTGGGACTTTTTTTTTTGTTTAACAAGAAATCATGTGTGCCACAATTATTGGAACCCCTTATGTTAATACATCGTACAACTCCAAGACAGCAGTTAATCTCCTATAACATTTCACAAGATTGGAGAATACAGATCTTTGGGGATCTTTGACCATTCCTCTTTGCACAATCTTTCTAGATCTTCCAGAGTCCTAAGTTCTCTCTTATGCACTCTCCTCTCCAGCTCACCCCACAGGTTTTCAATTGGGTTGAGGTCTGGGGACTGAGATGGCCATGAGAGGAGCTTGATTTTGTATCTGCTGTAGATTTCGTCACATGTTTTGGGTCATTATCCTGCTGAAAGACCCAATGACGACACATCTTCAGTTTTCTGACAGAGGCCATCAGGTTTTGATTTAAAATGTCCTGGTATTTCATAGAGTTCATGATGCAATGCACCCTAACAAGGTTCCCAAGGCCTTTGGAAGAGAAACAGGCCCACAGCATAACAGATCCTCCACCATACTTCACAGTGGGCATGAGGTGCTTTTCCGCATACTCATCTTTTGCTTTAGGCCAGACCCAGACAGTGTTTTTGGTGCTAAAAACCTCTTAATCTTAATCTCATCTGACCACAGAACACAGTCCCAGTTGAAGTCCCAGCAAACTCCAGTTTGTTTGTGATCGTCGGTGAGAAAAGGCTTTTTCCCTGCATGCCTCCCAAACAGCTTGTTGGCATGTACAGTATATAGCGTCTGATGGTTGTTATGGAGACTTTGTGACCCCAAGATGCTACTTTTAGATGCAGTTCTCTAACAGTGAGGTTTGGAGATTTTTTTTGCTTCTCTGACCATCCTCCTCACTGTGTGGGTGACGAGATAAACATTGGTCCTTGTTTGTCACTGTTCCAGTTGTTTTAAATTTATGAATGATTCCCCTAACTGTAGATAACTTTAGGAGGGGGGCTATTTTACCGTAGCCATTGCCTAGTGCGCATGCGCGAGCGTGCAGCAGCTTGATTGCTCTCGAAGAGGAGGATTCTATCCAAAGTACAATCCATTGTGAACAATCCTTCTCACCCGCTATACAGTGTTTTCGCTGAA
>JAQQZT010000011.1:10503679-10514233 GCA_030068275.1 Clarias platycephalus | reverse complement strand
TAAAGGTTAGATTTTTCTACAATTTTCAGTGTGAGGTCATGCTTCTGCAGCAAAAAAAATATGTATTAGAAGCCTATGAACACATCTTAACCAGGGGTGCCAATAATAGTGACCAGCACTGTATATCTGATACGCGGTCATTAACTTGTATGAGAACAGTCAGATTAGAATTCATGCAACTTTTTGCCTTTGCATACATAAGGCATTGACGTCAACAGTCAGCATTGGCAGCGCTGGGATTTCATGACAGCGCTTGCAATAGCTGATAAAACAGCTAAAGTGGGGCATCTGGCTTTCTTCTTTCTTCTGGAGCTCAACAAATATAGCAGACTAACTGCTTGCCATCCTCCAGAGCAACATCCCAAGCATATTTTTGCAAAAATCACATTCATTGTTAAAAATGAATGAGTGTTCGCACAAATATGATGTGTTTTAACCCAGATGGCATAAACAGCATTGTGCTGTTTCAGAGGACAGACTTGTCCACATTACTCACTCACTCTCTCATCGTCCATACTGCTTTATCCCGTATACTTGATCGTAAGGGGACCTGGAGCCTATCCCAGAAGATTTAGGGTACAAGGTGGGGTACACATCCATAACAGGATGCCAATCCATCACAGGGCACACACATATATACACACGTTACAGGCAATTTGAGAGCGCCAATTAGCCTAATCTTTGTCTTTGAACTGTGGGAGAAAACGGGAGTACTTGGAGGAAACCCGCACAGGGAGAACATGAAAAGTTCATGCACACAGAGGCGGAAATCGAACCTGGACCCTGGGAGTGCAAGGCGATAGTGCTAACCACTAAGCCACTGTGCTGCCTTGTCCTCATAAAACTTACTTAACGTACTAATGAACGTGAACTGTCATGACATACAAACCTGCAAAAATCACAATTGAGCAAAGTGGCTTGTAACGTGAATGTAGCCTAGAACTGGGTTATTTCATAACCCCAAACAACCATTTAACTGAATTTGATGGGTTATAGATGTATATACTGTATTTTGAAGACATTTTGAAAGGCTGTACTGCAGTACTGCTCAACCCAAAAACCCAGACTATAAAAACCAAAAACCCAGACTATACTTGCAGCTGCCCATGAGGACAAAGATCTTACTTTTTGGAGAAATGTCCTCTGGTCTGATGATTGGCCATAATGACCAGCATTATGTCTCTAGAGGAAAAAGGTGAAGGCTTGCAAGCAGAAGAACACCATCCCCACCAAGAAGCACAGGGGCAGAATCATGTTGTTGGAGTACTTTGTTGCAGGAGAGTCTGGTGCACTTAGTACATAAAATAGTTGGCATCATGAGGAAGGAAGATTATGTGGATATATAAAAGCAACATCTCAAGACATCAGCCAGGAAATTATAGTTTGGTTGCACATGGGTCTTCCAAAAATGACCCCAAGCATAAAATTGTGGCAAATAGCTTAAGAACAATAAAGTTAAGATATTAAAGTGGCCCTGACCTCAAACCAATACTTAGAGAACTTAGAGAATGTGTGTAAGGCGGTCTACAAACCTGACTCAGTTACACCAGTTCTGTCAGGAGGAATAGGCTAAAATTCCAGCAACTTATAATAAGAAGCTTGTGGAAGGTAACCCGAAACATTTACCCAAATTAAACTATATAAAGACAATATTATTATAAATGAACGAAGTGGATGTAAACTTCTGGGAATGTGATGAAAGAATTTAAATCTGAAGTAAATCTTGCTTCTCTACTATTATTCTGACCTTTCACAATCTTAAAATAAAGCTGTGATCCTAAATTACCTACCGCAGGGAATGTTTGCTAGGAGTTAAGGAATTGTGAAATAAGTTGTTAAAATGTCGTTGGCTAATGTGTATGCAAACGTCTGTTTTAAACTCTTAAGAAAAGGCTAAAAATAGCTTAAATAATTGTATTTTTGTTCTATGATAATATAACCATGAGAGGAAATTTAGAGATTTGTTTTTAATTGAACTAATGTTTACGTTAAAATTTTTATTCAGTTACAGTAACTACCCGAGTAGCAACTAGCTACAGTACTAATAGTCATCATATACAGTACTGTAGCTCCCATACTTTTACTGTCATTGTTACTTACAGTACGAGATTCAGTAACAGATGTACAGTAGGTATAATTAGAGATAGGCAGACATGTTCTGTCTTGGAATTATATTGTTCTATTGTATTGCTCAAAGTAATCATTAGTTCTTTAGATCATTATCAGAGACTATTACAAGCATGCATTGTCTTTAAATAGGTTTAATATTCTTATATTGCTTTTGCAGTAACCACATAATGAGAAATATTAGCTAGACCTGCATAAGTAGGTTTGTTTTTCCCCAGTAAGGCTCCTCATTGCCTCAGCTTTCCACCTCTTTTAGTAATTATCATTCCTTAGCTCTTCTGTGCAAACATTAGGCAAAGTGCTTTAAAGAATTAAGTTGATATGATGGTTTTATGTACATTATGGCAATGGCTTGCTGTCTTGAATTATAGCCCTAGTCTCGGTTTTGTCTAAGGAGTAGCTCTACATGACTAGTAAATCTCTTTACCTGCCCTTAAGGGAACCCCAATTTATTCTTCTGTTTTTTGTTCTTTATATTATTGTGCCCTCAACTGCAATATGTGACATGCTTTCAACACTTGATTACACCAGGCACAACCCATGTGCACAGTCTTAAAAAGCAAGAATATGCCCTCTGTTGTGTCTCTTTCTTTTTACTAGAATAAAAGCTTATAGAAGCTAGAATATTTTTCAAGATTCAGACACAAAACCTGCATACTGCTTGTGCTCATAATGAATTTCAATACATTTATACAACATGTTTATTTTTTTCTTATTGCACTAGAATTTCAACAGACATCTTTAAGGGTCGGCACTAAATATACCTTTTACTTTTTTTTTCTCATGTTTTTTAGTATATTTTTTTAAATGCTGTTAAAGGGAAATTAGCAACGATGTGTTACCACCCTTAATATTATTTTCCTAACAGGATGTTTTTTCCCTCCTTTTTCACAGGAATGCACAAACAACTATGTTTTTATTTGTTAAAGAATGACATTTCATTGAATTTATTAAATTGTAGATATATTTAATGTTGTGCAACATCCATGAAACAAGTTCACTTACACATATAACATATTCATGGTTACTATGATTATGCATGGCTAGAACATGTCATATACAGTATGTCTCTGTGCACATTTATATAAACCTGTGATTTGCTACTATCAGAACAACAAAATCAGCACGTTCTGATCATTCAGATTCAGCCGTAGTGAATGACCTCATTCAGCATTCTAATCAGTGAAACACATGTTAATTTACCATGCTGTTAAATCTCCATCAAAGCTTTAATGTTATAGTATAAAAAATATTTTAAACATTTAACAAGGATTGTACAAAAATTTGTTACCTTCTACTTTTCTATTATCATAGGGCCCTTTAAGCAGGAAAAGTTTCTGCATTTTGTGGGTTTCATTAACAGTTAATATAAAGTAGATGATTAAAGATTTGGTTTGCATTATGAGCTTCCAGTTTGAGAGGATGGCTGTGATAGTGATTTTGTCTGGTTGTTGTCAGGGGAGGTGGTTGTGAGCAGTAGCGGATCTTGGCTGAGTCATTGATGGTGCTGAAAGAAAAAAATTATTTAATTAGAACTTATGAAGTGAAAGCAAAGAATGATTCGTCTCTGTTGAAAACGCTACCTGACTTTGTTTCTCCTCTGCCTCCCTCGCTTTCTGCTCCTCTAACAACCTCGTCCTCTGGGAAGTTGATATTTTCTCTAGACTGACTGTTATGCCTTAAAAACCAATGTCAAAGTATACTACATCAATAAATATTCTGCATCATCAATATTTTTGTTTTATGTCATAGGCACATTACATTTGTCATTATTGATTGCATAATTACACATCAATAAAAAAAAAAAAAATTCGGGATCATCACATACCTTCCAAATATCATGTTGTGAAGACCTGTAGAAATATAAAGAGCACATTAATGTATATGAAAAGAATGTAAAAATGTGTGTGTGGGGGGGGGGGGGTAGTTAAATATCCCAGTGCTGTTATGCTCTATATCACCACTTGTGGAATCCCTCTCATGCAATCAGGTTACCTTGGAACTAACTGTGGTATCAAAAAAGTAACACAGGACTACCTGAAGCTACACATGACTAAATTCGACTACAACACAAAACTACATAAAGTGCATATGTTTTTCCAACCTTAATTTCATTTTCCTATAACAGAACGCTTTGAAGTGTTTCACACACTATAAAGTTTTTACTTTGCTTATGGAAGACCATCCACTAGACAAAATAATTCCTGTTCTCACTTACATAATAACAGCTGTAAACAGTTGTTTTTATATAACATTCTATCTTTTTTCTTTCTCTTGAATTTAACAAGCAAAAGAAAAAAAGTTATAATATTACTGAGAAACCTGAATGTGCAAACACCCCTGTTTGATGACTTTTCCATGGTGGAAAAATTTACTGCTTGTTACAAAGCACTGGCACTGGAGATTCATTTTAAGTAGTGGCTTGTGCATAGAGGCAGGTACTGTAGGAGTTCAATACCATATAAATCAGACACCTAAATACCTCGTTTGCATACATTTCAAATTAAATGCAGACAATGTGTCTGTGATTTACAGAGATTCTATAATGTACATTAATATACAGATGTTCCATTTAATAACCATTGGATTTCATTGATACAAACAGTTACACTGTGATGGCTTATGACCAGAGATGCTTGAATACTTGAATAACCCAACCTTCTGAGCTTCTCAACAATCAGATTTGTTTTATTTGCTGCAATAAAAATTTATGTTATATTTCTAGCTGTGTCACACTGTGCACTTACGAGGGTTGTTGATTCGATTCCGCAGCACAAAAATTAAAAGCACAACTGTAGATAATGTTGCCAGAAGCATGCCTCCAATGGCTGCTCCAATAACAGCAGAGTAAGCCTTAAAGCGAAAGTTTGCTAGAAGACAACATAAGGAAGTAAACAGTTGCTAAACACTTGGCAATTATAGTTCTTTAATGTAGATTTAGTTTAATGGCTTTAAATGTAAGCTTTGACCTGGTTAGTATGAAACAATTCAATTGATTTCATAAATAACTATCTGATATGAGGTTTGCTTCAGGTCAGATTTATGTATTAATATGACTCTTGCATTCATCTTAGGTATTGTTATGGAAATTTGTGTGGCACTCTGCACACATCATGAGGCAACAAACCCATAACCCATGACTCCTAGAAAAAAATCTGGATTTTTGACTGGAAAATGTGTTTAATCAGGTTTGGTCTACTTTATGTTCTCTTTGGGGTCTCTAAGGCTCCAGAGTCTATATCATCTAAAAAACATACAGACCAATGTTTTATCAGCCTGATATGTCATGACTTGTTTCTAATTCTGTGGGATCTGGCAACAAACATTTTGTATTGATACTGTTCTCCACACCATTCCTACAATAATGTATACATATTGTAACTTCTGTTTATGGTCTCAGAGAGCCCTGCTATAAAATATAAATCGATTAGAAGGACACACACACACACACACACACACACACACACACACACACACACACACACACACACACGATATTATTTTTAGTGTATTCTGAGCATTGAATATTATTATATTTGGGATAGACTAAAAAATATTTGGCAGAAAAAAATGGTTCATTTTCAATTCATTAAAAAAAAAAATACAAATGCAACATTGGGGTCTCTGGTATTTTTTGAGATAGGTCAGTGTCATAATTTTGAAAAAAATGTAACCTGATTCTGATTCACAGATGTATTTAGTAATCCACAAATAAATGTCATGCAATTTACAAATGTATTTTGCCTTACAAACCACTTTTCTCACCATTTGTAAACATCTGTGTGTGGATGCTAGAGACTTTCCTGATGTGCTTCGATTCACAAATGCATTTTTTAACAGGCCATTCCCATAACTATTTTAGAATGAATCAAAATAGTCTTCTGGCTTAAATATATTCATGTACTGTATGTAGTAAATTTGAAGTGCTATTTCTTTAAAATTCTACAGTAAAATGAATGCATCTTTATTATAATGATGGAGTAGGTGACTTTGAACTGACAGACAGTACTGTATGTTGATTGATGGACTCACAATTAAAATTACTATTTTATAATGAATCAAAAAAGCCTCCTAGCTCAATTGTATTCGACAGATCCAATGCCTTTGAAGAGCACTTCATTTAAATTTAAATCCTACAGCAAAAATACTTGATCTTCATTTTGTGTGCATATACAGTATATATTAGTCTTCAAAAAATGTATTTGTGAACTTGCGAATAAGGAAGTCTAACACACAAATGCATGGCTGTTCAGAAAGAGTGAAGGCTTTTTAAATGTAAATTACAATTTGCAAATAGTCTGAAATTTATTTGTGGATTACTCAATATGTTTGTGAGTCGCATATTATTTATTTGTGGATTATGACACTCATCTGACTTCATGCTGGCAACCCAAACAAGACAGTAAAGGCAATGCCAACAGCACACATATACTATACCAGTGGTTCTCAGCCTTATTCCTGGAGGACCACTACGCCGCATATTTTAAACTGTGCAGGGTAGTGTTCCTCCAGGACCAGAGCTGAGAATCACCGTACTATACTATTCCAAATATGTTATTTAATACCCATAGTGCAGTGTCGTTACAGCTTCCCTCAAATCCAATGTTGCTGAAACACTGTACCTGCGTATTCACCTCCCTTGAACTTTTCCACATTTTGTAGTGTTACAGCCTATTACTGAAAGTAATTTAATTAGGATTATATGTATGAATCCACACAAATTGGCGCACAAAACATACAGTACATAACACAATGCCATCATAAAGGCCAAGGAACTATCAAAACAGGTCTCTGGAGAAAAGTATCAATCAATCAAAAAAATCCCGGATTTTAAACACCCTGTGGGGCAAAATTAAGTTTGTCCTGGACTTACAGTATCTTGGTCATCACGATGCTGTTTGTTTTGCTGTGGTCTTCAAAAAAATGTGAAAAAGTCAATGGGGTTAATACTTTATTAAAGAAATATTATATTATTTAATGCGGTTTTACGTGATAGACCAACACAATGTGGCACCTAATTGTGAAGTGGAAGGAAAATTATGAATAGTTTTCAAAGGTTTTTACAAATAAAAATCAAGAACAAAGCCATAAGACGTTTCGTTGCAGTTTGTGGCAAGCCATGTGGAACTGCAAATAGGACTCGTTATGGCTTTCTTCCAACAATGGCTTTCTTCTTGCCACTCTTCCATAAAGGCCAGATTTGTGACTAATAGTTATCCTGTGGACAGATTTTTCCCACTTGAGCAGTGGATCTCTTCAGCTCCTCCAGAGTTAGCCTGGGTCTCTTTCCTGCTTCTCAGATTAATGCTGTCCTTACCTGAACTGTCAGTTTAGGTGGACGACCATGTCTCGATAGGTTTGCAGTTGTGCCGTACTCTTTCCATTTTCAGGTGATGGATTGAGCAGTGCTCCATGAAGATGTCTAAATCTTGGGATTTTTTAAATACCGTAACCATACTTTAAACTTCTCCACAATCCCTGACCTGTCTGGTGTGTTCCTTGGACTAATGTTTTCTAACAAACCTCTGAAGGCTTTACAGAACAGCTGTATTTCTACAGAGATTAAATTACACACTCTATTTGCTAATTAGGTGGCTTCTGAAGGCAATCGGTTCCACTGGATTTTAGTTAGAGGTATCAGAGTAAAGGTGGCTGACGATTTTTATTTGTAAAGATTTTGAAAATCATTTAGAATTTTCCTTCCACTTCACATTTATGTTACTTATGTTAGTCTATTACATAAAACTCCAATAAAATACATTTCCGTTTGTGATTGTAACGTGAAAAATGTGGAAAAGTTCAAGGGGTACAGTATATGTATTTGAAATATTTAAGCAAAACAGTATTTTACACTTTTTTGGTCCATATGTGGTTTAATTTAAAAAATTTAAAAACCTGACTTTTTTAGTCTGATATTAGAAAAGATGACGTTACTAATCCGACCCACATGGGTTAAGGAATAATGTATTGCATATAAAAAAATATGCCGCCTGACATTATCTAGTCACTTGACTTGTTTGCATCTTTAGTTTATTTTTTAGCCGAGTAGTCGGATTATGTGGCTTCTAATTTTGCTTCTAGTTTTGTTTTACAGCAACATCACCCCAAATGTTAATTAAGAGTAATGCTATTTGTTTAAGTGTGTGCGTATGCAGGACTCATTACACCTAGATTATATTTCACTGTTGATATCTTTTTACCTATTCCAAATAAAACATGAGGATTGTTTGCTTCCTCATTTTTGTTAGTTAATATTAGCTACCAGTGCAACTTTTAAGGTGGAATGCTTTCTTCCATGTGAATACTTGAACTGACACTGTGCATAATCAACACACTTTAAAGTTCATTTAAAAGTTTTGTTTGTATTTAGTGGTTATCTTGCATGACATGAGCTTTACTAATTATTCGCTCATCAGGAATTCATATAGATGTACAGCATATACATTTTGACCGACTGTGAATATTATTTCCATTTATTAGGAGGAAAATAGAGAGACAGAGTGGTGTTCCTGTGTGCTGAGGCAGCACTACACTAGTATCTCACTTTCCCTCCACTAAAATTCTCCATCACTGTCATCGTCCATCTTCCCAGATGTGAAATTGCGAGGATTGTCATGTTGAATTGACATAAAATTTGAGTGAATTGAATTGTTTAGACTGAGATCGCACTACAAAAAAATCTGATCTGTATCTGATATAGGTCTGCATTTAGAAATCAGAATTGACAGGATCAGATTTGTGTGAATGCAACCTTTAAAGTTAATTTTGAACAAGTTCAACAACACTGCGGACGTAAGATTAAATGTATGAAGTTCATTTATGAACATGAACAAGGTGAATATATTTCTGAATGCTGTGGAAGGATATATATTTAGAATGCTGTTCACACCTGGGCTCTTGATCTCTGATGGATGTCCAGTGGTTCGGTGATTGACAGCAGTCACACGGAATGCGTATTTCCCATTAGGATCCAGACTGGTGATCTGGTAGCTGCGGGTGCTTGGATCGAGATCTACTATCACTTTCTGCCAAAGAGGAACATCATTACTCCTGCCTACAGGGAGCCTCTGACGCTCGATGAAGAAGCTGGTGAGGTCTCCATCTCTTTGGATTAACCACTCGACCAGGACATCTGTCCTCTGCTGGCTGCTGTAGGTTATCTTACTTATGGTCACATTTGGAGGCATTGGGTATCCTGAATCAAGACAGTAGAAAGTTGTTGGTTTAAAGCTGAACAACTTGTTACATGATTTCGACTGTTGCTGGTGTGTCTAGGAAGTATTACTAAATGCGTCATCTTTAGATAATATGTAAGAAAAATCAAACAAAACAAATAATGCAATGTGATACACATATCTGTACACTTCATGCAAAAAGGATATTCGACTGTAAATTTCAACTGAATCATTCAATCGGTACAAGCTATTGCACCTTTAATATGTATCTTTCACTTGGAAATGGAGAAAAAGTGTACATTCCATGCACTATTCATACAGTAGATAAATGGTACTTGCTAAAAGCACAAAAGATGGAAAATTGATTGTCTCGTACATTACTTCACATTGTACATTAACACCTCAACTCTTTAGCACCCAGTTGTTATTTCCTCACTTCTCATACTATACAGCATAGAGCTCTTGCTCTTGATCATCAGATCCGATGTAAAACCAAATAAGTCATCCAGCTGAGAGATATGGCTGACTATTTATTCAAAACAATGTAATGCAAAAGTGGGCATAACCTTTTTATTAACTGACATAGGTTGTACAAAACTGTACATGTTGATAGGCTAACTCTTACTCTATACAAAGGTATAACTCATACTGTATAGTCTCCATCATGCATTTGTGTCATCGTTGAACCCAACCCTCATTCAATCCATGTCTTCAATCCTGGTTTGCCCTTCTTCAAATTTCATCCATCTGGGCACCTTACTCTTGTCAATGGTGTCATCTCTGTAAACATTCTGTAGTGCAAAGGGAGACCATCAATCCCAACAAAGGGGATGTTGAGTAGTACCTTTGTATAGAAAAAGAGTTACTCTACCTACATGCAATTTGAACCACATACAGTAACGTTGAAAGGTCTGTGACGTATCCTTTATTTCTATATATTTTGCAACCAAAGAGTCAGACATACATGTATTTTTAGGAATAGTTCTCCAGGCTGCCTGAAGGGCTTTTTTTGGGTCTCATTCTTGGCAAATTTTTGTCACCCATTTTCAGTCTAGTCCCTGTGCTTTTGTTTCTTAAGCCATACAGTGACGTATGAACCATTCATGCATACAAAACACATACTAGTGAGCAGAGGTGGAAAGTAATGAATTACATTTACTCGCATTACTGTAATTGATTTTTTGTGTACTTCTACTTTTTAAAGTAGTTTTTAAAATCTGTCATTTTACTTTTACTTAAGTATGTTTTGTTT
>JAQQZT010000011.1:10468812-10503579 GCA_030068275.1 Clarias platycephalus | reverse complement strand
GATTTTTATAATGGTAACTTTACTTGTACTTCAGTAAAAGTTCACTAAAGTAACAGTACTTTTACTTGAGTACAAAAGTTTATTACTCTTTCCACCTCTGCTAGTGACACTGAATGCTGAATGATGAGGTTGCTGCTGAGGTTGTTACATAAGCCTACTAACCCTAACCCAATTTTAAAAAATGTATCTTTAGGCATTTTGCAGCCTGTTGCAGTAAAACATTTGTTCCCATTTTTTTTTTTTTTTTCCCCCCCGATTTTCTCCCTAACTTAGTCGTGTCCAATTCCTCCCCGTCACTCATTAAGGCTACTACTACCACTCAGTCGGGAGGGCCGAAGACTATCACGTGTCTCCTCCGAACCACGTGACGCCAGCCAACCGCTTTTCGAACTGCTCGCTCATGCACCGTTGGGGCGGAGTAACACACTTGGAGGACAGCGCTATCCGCTCCTTCCAGTGTACGCTAGCTCACAGACGCTCCTGATTGGCTGTAGAGCCGTGATTAATGTGGGAGCACTAAGTACCTCTCATCCCTCCCCTCGGCCAATCAGCTCCCTCTAGACCTCCGGCTGTGAGAGGCCACAGCATCACCCGGGAATCAAACCAGCGATCTCCGGATGATAGGGCGAGCACTTTACCACTGCGCCACTCGGAGGCCATTTCCCATTTCATTTTATTTAATATGAATAAACAAGGGGTTGCTCAAGACTTGCACAGTACTGTATGTCAGTTAATAAATAACGTATGCTACAGTACTTCATGCCGGGATTAAGTTAAGATTGGAATGCTGTTATGTTTACACAGTATAATTTTTTATATATATTCTGTTGTTCAATTGTTATTCATTGTTATATATTCAATTGTTGTTTCCTTAAAGCTAAAATTAACTAGATTTTATTTTATTATTCTCTAATTAGACCAGTTTTTGCAGATGCACTAAACCGGTATCAAGCCAGTGTGGATTGCAGGGTAGGGAGAAAACTAGGTCAGAAACTTGCATGTTTAATAATGGAATATAAACTAAGCTGATATCATGCTAAACAATGTTTTGATTTTACTAAATGACAGTTTAACAGCTGTACTGTAGAAAGTGTGAAAGTGTTGTAAAGAACAGGTGGAACTTGATATAAATGGGTAATATCCAATGACTGCAATTTCAGAATATACACTGTTGTTTGGTTTGTCATCGTGTCCTCAATAAAAGCTGTGTGTTTAAATGTAGCCAAAGATTTATAATTATTTGTCTTGCTGGTACTATCTGTGACAAGTACTGTATAATTGGCAAACAAAATAGTTTTGATGCTGGTGAGCGCGAGAGCACATTAGCTCTCTTATTCATTTTTTCTCCAGTCCAATGTCAACTAGCTAGTCATATTTTAAGGTAAAATTGTATCATTACCATACACTATTATTATCAGATCTTCATAAGGCAATGAGTGACATCAAGCAACCTCACAATCAGGTTGCAGCTCATGTAAATAAAGATGGATGACATGTGCCTGTGAAAAGTCATTTGTGTGAGATTTATGTTTATGAGATGACATGTTAAATTTAATTATTTTTATTGCCTATATTCTAAGAGTTGCAATGCAACTAAGCATAACTTATTACGGTATTCACTGCAACTAAGGCTGCATACAATCAAGTCACACAAGTCACTTTTCCTCTCTGGATTTTTTGCATCTGAAGCTACAGTTAGGTAGCAGGTCAGGTGAGTTTGTTGTTATAGATATGGTGTGCATGTCACCTGAGCATCTTTCTTCATATCAGCACAAAATGTGCACTGATCCAAACCTCCAACACTATACTAGTACTTCCTGCTATGATATAAAAAAAAATGTCTGCCTAAGAAACTGAGCAATTCTCAATTTATGTTACATGGTAATATATTCAAAGTGTGTTTTTAAACTGCAATCTCATCATTCTCTTCCTCAATCCATCACGTAATTTAGACTTTTTGCAGTTCATCACTATTGTAATGCAGTATATTCTTGACTATATCGCACATTTCCTAAGGTGTAACATGTTAATTCACACATCTGGAGAAGACTCACTCATTACTAGGAGCAAGACGGGAATCTCTGCTCCTCCGACAGCATTGGCAGCAGAACACCAGTACTGTCCACTGTCCACCTTGCTGTCTGTCTCCCTAACAGTCAGGTTAAACCAGGCAGCAGCTTGCTCAAGAACGTATTTCCTGGGTGTCTCACCGACGTTTTGCTTTAAGTTATTGTACCAGGTGATCTCTGTGACTGCTGGGTAGTTTTTACTCAGGATGCAGGACAACTGGACATCATTGCCCTCATAGACTGAAACCACACTGCGCTGAGTCATCAACACTGGTGCCTCTGGAATGGATGCATATTGCAAAATAGTTCATTAAGTTGAAATCAACGAGAAAAATATCATAACAAATGGAAGAATATATATATATATATATACTGTATATATTGTCCCTCATGATACCTCTTATTTCTTTAACAAATAGTTCTTACCTAACTTTAACACACACGTCTTGCTCTCTTTAACTAGAGGATGTTTGGCATGGCAAACAAATGCTTTCCCGCTGTAGGTGGCACTGGAGCGCAGGACCAGGATGTTGGAGTTCTCCTCAGATGTTCCCTGGATGTCTCCTGAACTAGAAGCCCACCACAACAGAGCCCGAGGTAGGCCACCCTCCCAGGAGCAGGACAGCATCAGGTATTCATTGTTACGAGTCGCATATGCAGAACACCTGGGTTCTCCATATGGCAACCCTGGGAAACAAGGGGTATTTGTGGTCTGAGTTCTGTCAGGTCAATGAGAAACATATACTTACAAGTACTATACTTACAAGTTCTAATGATACAAGTTTGGGCAACATTTAGTGCAATATGTGAACCATAGCAGGTGAATACAGAGTTATTAGCTGTCTCAGGCCCTGGCTGAATCAAAGTGATGTTAGCAACGCCCTCTCTGTTGTCTCCATTAGCATATGGACTCCAGTTCACGGTAGGTGGAGGATAACCTCCCTTCCAGGAACAGGACAGAGCCAGGTCAGTGTAGTTGTTCACCGGGAGAACAGAACAAGATGGATTGTTGTCTGGTGGATCTGAGGGAAGAAAACATTATGTTTTATGGCTTAACACCAAGGTCTATTTATAAGTTCCTGAAAAAATAACAAGAAAAGATGAGATGTTTAAATGAAGATAAAATAAAATTAAATATTTCGTAAATTGGTAAACATTAGACATTACTAATTTTATTAATTAGGCACACCACAGTATATTTACGTTTTACAATTTATACTAGCTGATACTAGTTGAGAAGGTTCAGTGGAGTCTATAAAGAGTGAATTAAACTAATTACATGCTTTTAGGGGCCTGGCAGTAGAAGATAGAAAACTCACAGTAGACGGTGAGAGTGATGGTTTTCTTGGACCGGGTGTTCAAGAAAATGTTCTGAGCCAGACAGGCATAGTAGCCTGTGTGTATTCGCAGGATTTTGGTGATGGTAAGCTGTGGTCCACTGTAGATCTGGGAGTTATTGTAGAACCAGATGTATTGACTGGAAGGGTTAGAGGAGGCTTGACATAGAAGGGAAACAGTCTCTTTCTCCAGAGCCGAGTATCCCTGATCTATTACTGAGTAGGGAGTTACATCAATCTGTGGGACATCTGGACCAACTATTAGAGAAACCCAGCATATAATCGACAGGGGCTTGCAAATGTATTAAACTCTTTCCATAATTAGTATTGTTAGAACCTAAAATTTAAATGGACTAATGGGATTATATTATATATCTACACAAAATATACCATAATACTGAATGGTAAATTTTTATATATACAATTACAGATTGTAAAACCACGGCAGCTCTCACTCACATATAACATCTAACCAGATTCGGTCACTGCGCTGCTGATTGACCTCGTTCCTCGCCAGGCACCTGATCCAGCCAGTGTGATTGCGTGTCACCGAGGTAATGTTAATGAAACTGCTGCTGCTCTCAGCTAATATGGTGACCAGCCCACCCTGGCTCTCCTGCTCCCACGTGTACTGTACTGGATCAGTTCCACCATCCAGACTACATTGCATCCATACTGATGTTCCTTCCACAGGTGACGGGTCACCCAGCAGTATATATGGTTTGGACACAGGTGTCGACACTGGAAAATGGGTAAAGATTATTATTTTACTAGCTGAAACTTCACCTGTTAGATGTGAAAACCGGCTTCACATTGAAATATCAGTTGTTACCTGGGCTCTTGATCTCAGAAGGATATCCAATAGTACGCCGATTGATAGGTGTTATACGAAATTCATACTTGGAACTGGGGTTCAAATCAGTGATTTGGTAGCTGCGAGTGCTGGGTTCCAAATTTTCTGTAACTTTCTGCCAGACGGGGACAATGCCACTCTTCTCTACAGGGACAGTGAACGTTTGACGCTCGATAAAGAACCCAGTGATGTCACCATATGCTTGAACCAACCATTCCATGTTAACATTTGTCCTTTGACGCCCGCTGTACATGATCTTACTGATGGTGACATTGGGAGGTGTTGGGTACCCTGAATGAGGAAGCCATTGAAATGCATAAAGGATTATCCCAAGTCAACATGAATAGCATTTTAGTTTACTTGATTCAACTATATATAATTTTATATTATTTAATTATTTGCAGACTCACTCATCACCAGCAGTAAAATGGAAATCTCAGTTGCTCCGAGAGCATTGATAGCACCACACCAGTACTGTCCACTGTCCACCTTGCTGTCTGTCTCCCGTACAGTCAGGTTAGACCAGGCTCCAGCTTGCTGAACAATGTACTTCTTGGGTTTGTCTCCCACGGTCTGCCTTAAGTTGTTGTACCATGTGAATTTAGTGACTGGAAGGTATGTTTTACTCAACATGCAAGTGAGCTGGATATCATTGCCCTCAAAAACAGAAACCAAACTCTGCTGAGGCATCAATAATGGCTTTTCTGTAAGAGAGATCTGGTGTAGAATCTCCTCATATAAAACTAACATTATAAATGATAAGATATTGATAAATATTTACATTTTTAAAATCTTTTGTGCATTCTGTTAGCCGTTAGTACCTTACCTAGTATTACCAGACATTTCTTGCTCTCTTTATTTAGTGGATGTCTGGTATGACATGCAAAAGTTTTGCCATTGTATGTGGCACTTGAACGCAGGACCAGGATGTTAGAGTTCTCTTCAGGTAAACCTTGGGTGTCTCCTGAACTGGAAGTCCACCACACCAGAGCACGAGGGACACCTCCCTCCCAGGAGCAAGACAATATCAGGTACTCATTATTAAAGCTGGAGTTGGCAGAGCACTGAGGTTCTCCATAGGGCAGCCCTACAGGGACCAGAGAATATTTGAGAAAACTCTGAAAGTTGATGTTAATATAGAATATCCAGCGAAAAACCCTAAAAGACAGTTTCATAAGGTGTAAGTCTCAAGACTTAAAAAGTTTATATTGTGCCAGATAATTTAACAGTAACTAAATAATGTGGCTATTTTCTAATACTTCTTTATCTAACACATGGGCGGTGGTGATTTAGTGGTAGACTTCTCATCTGCCGTGCAGAAGGCCTGTGTTTGATTCCCAGCAAGTAGGTCGTGTTGTTAGTGCTGGTTTCAAGCCCAGGTAGAATGGGAGGATTGTTTCAGGACTGCCTTCACACACTAATGATTTCATTAAAAAGACTTTGAGAGGTTTTTTTTTTTTTAAGAGTATCACCAGAGTACACCTAAGTAAAACAATTAACTCTTTCCACACTGTTCTATGTCATTACACAAAACAAAAATTTAATTATTTGATATGTTTGTTCACCATCATTTTAAACAAAAACACACATTGATTTGTATGAGTGAGCTCATACATACATGTCCTGGTGCTGCAGGTTCGGGTGCTGTTCAGTGCAACATGCGAGCCATAGCAGGTGAATGCAGAGTTGTTAGCAATCTCAGATCCTGGCTGAATCCAAGTGACATTAGCGCTACCCGGTAAGTTCTGTGCATTCACATATGGACTCCAGTTGAGGGAAGCTGGAGGGTAACCCCCTTCCCAAGAACAGAAGAGAGCCAGGTCAGTGTAGTTATTTGTGGAGAAAACAGAACATGATGGAACACCATTAGGTGGATCTGTGGGAAGAAGCCCAATAACATAGTGAGTGAGCGAATTGAAGTGTTGGTTCCTAGATATCTGGTACCAATTTAATAATACAAATGTTACTCCAGATTTTAAGACCAATAATACAGTGTTTACTGGTTTATGTGAAATTATAGCTGTGTACTACAAACTAGAGTTGGAATTTATATAAATAAGCTAAATTAAACACATATTGTAACTTTAATAACACATTTACTGAGTCATAGGTTTATTTTAATATATAAGGATGGGTATATTGTTTTCAACATAGTATATTTTAAAGCCCCCCACCGTAAGTATTAAGTTAAGCCTCACGTAACATGATTAACAGCTGTGAGGATCTTTTCCTATTGGCTAAGATAGTTGGAGACATGTACTGTACATGTATACTATACAGTACAGTATATATGAAATAAGGGTGTAGCAGTAAGCACATTTGAAATTGTACAGTTTGGTATAGGATGTTCGGTTTGGTGCATGCTGTGATCCAAATGAATATGGTCTACCATAGGTTTAACTAGTGCTGGGTGCATCTCTTGATTAATTTGTTTAACTCAAATTCATGTTTTTACATGATTTAAAAAATCATGCATGTTTATATATACACACATTTTTTATTTTAAAACATTTATGCTATTTAAAAATGTAAACCAATATGAAGGGAAAATGGTTAAAAAGACAGATAAGCAAGTTTGTTTACAATGTAATGCTGCACCAAACTGTGATTTGCTGGTCGGAATTGTAGGCAAGTGAATGCAACAAATGTTGTTAGCAACATGCTAGGCTTGTTGGCTCGAGTTGTTAGCAACATGCTAGACAGGTAACTTGAATCAGTGAAATATTTTCTCTTTAAACAGCAAACAGTTTGTGTTTTATATTAACAAACTAATATGCCTGTATATTAATTAATCTATAGCAAAAAATTGTATATGCAGTATAACTAATTTAAAGCTAGGAAAATCTCCTTTGTTTATTTCTGATGCTGTATGCATCCATTTTGGTTTTCCATCACTCCTTAAATGGATAAAGAACTCAGGTCGCTAAAGACATTTGCTCTCTGGGAAAAAAATTAATGATTCACTGATTGGTTACAGTGCCATTTAGAACAAACAGGGCAAATATTCTTTAAATATATCCTCTAAATATGCCTTAAAGAACCAGTGTTTGCATTATTTGCCGTAGATTTGCTCTATGCTATATCCTGTAGTGTTATTACTATTATTGCACAACTAAATGCACGTAGATACTTAGATGTACGTATGTTTTTGAGAAATAACGGTGGATTTCTTTTGTGCATTTGTTGTGTTTAGGAAATTATGGCCATTTGCCACTGTTTTTATGAGTTTATACAGTATGGTTACCATTTAATGAAAAAAAGATTAAAAATTTTTTTAACTTGTTTTGTACTGCAAACATGCTGAATGAAAAGGGTTATGGCTTTTCTTGCAGAAACAGGGGTAGTCTCTCACTCTTTTTTTTTATAATGAAAACTTTTAATAATTTCAATTTTATAGCCTTTGATGAAGAATCACATATAACATTCTATTCCTTTTTTAAATGACTTTTCATCCGTATACAGTAAACAGAAATAATAGCAGTGGTATGTGGTATCACTCACAGTAGATGGTGAGCATGATGGTTTTCTGTGCATGGTTGTTGGTATAAGTGTTTTGTGCCGAACAGGTGTAGTTTCCTGCATGTACTCGCAGGATGTTGGTGATGGTAAGCTGTGGCCCAGAGTAGATCTCGGAGTTCTCATAGAACCAAACATACTGACTGGGTGGTTTAGAAATGGCTTGACATGTGAAGGAGACTTTTCCATTTTCCAATGCTGAATAGCCCCCCAATGTTACTGCATAGATGGAAGCATTGATCTGTGGCATGTCGGGACCATCTAAACAAAATGGTTCCATACATACAAGTTATCATTATATATATATACAGTACTGATCAGGATATTTCACCACCTGGATTTAACTAAGAATATACTGTATGTAAGAGCCTTCCACTGAATAATTAATACAGTAATTAATATTTTTAGGGCATATTCCACGATGACGATGATTGGATTTGTCGGCCTCGAATTGTGAAAGAGTGGGAGCTTGAGACATCATCTTCACACATGGATTGGCCACCACAGAGTCTAGACCTAAATTCTATTGGAAATCTTTGGGATGTGCTGGAGAAGACTTGATGCATCATGCATACAAGATCTTGGAGAGAAATTAATTCGACTCTGGATGGAAATAAATATTGTGACATTGCATAAGTTTATCAAAACCATGAACGCATGCCATAAAGACGGTCCAATGAAATATTGGAATTTGCAATTTTCTTTTTGCCCAGGCAGTGTACATTAATATGAAAATTAATATTTCAGCTCATAAAAGAATGTGGCAAAAAGAAAGTGTTCACCATATTCGGATGAGCCTCAGCTATCCTTGGCCTGAGGGTCCTAGGGAGCAAAAGTGTCCATGCCCCACAAACCTTCAATCCTATAGCTGACCAAGAACAAGAATCTGAGGCTATCATAGACACAGGCTCACAAAGACTGCAGAAACAATGATAAGAAACAAAATATTCCTGTTTTTTTCCCCCCAGTATTCAATTGTCCAATTTTGTTGAGTTTGTGCGCATGCTAGTGTCAGAGTTTTATTCTTGGTTGACAGGAGTGGACCTCAAGGTGGTCCAGCCAGTTTTGGTATGTTATACTGTATATTCTGAGATGTGTTTTTGCTTACCACATGTTCTGTTCACTCCACTGGTCTCACTCAACAAGGTTTTTTGTTTGATTGCACCATTCTGTGTAAACTCTAAATACTTTTTGTATGAGCTTCCCAGGGGATTGCTAATTTTTGTAATACTCTAAGCAGCAGATTTGGCACTAACAAGCGTACCACAGTTAACGTGACAGAGATCACACTTTCTCTTCATTTTGATGTTTGATATGAACATTAAATGAAGCTTGACCTGAATCTGCATAAATTAGCACTTGCACAGATGTTCCTTAAATATGTGATTTCTTAAATATGTGAAAAAGCCCCAACTTACATAAGACGTCTAGCCAGATCTGGTCACTGTATTGCTGATTGACCTCATTTCTAGCCAGGCACCTAAACCATCCTGTGTGGTTGCGATTAATGGAGGTAACTGTGATAAGACTGCTGTTGCTCTCAGCCAGTATGCTGACTTGCCCACTATGGTTCTCCTGTTCCCATATGTAGTGAATGGGTTCTGTGCCATTCTCCAGATCACAGCGCATCCCGAATGATATGCCTTCAACTGCCAAGGAGTCACTCAGCCGAATAGAGGGATTGGACACGGGAACTGTAAGGTATATCACGGCATTAATAATAGAATAATAGAAAGGGAAAGCCTTTACTAGATGCATACATTTACAGAAGACCTACATATATATGTGTTAGAATACTACAGCATTCAGTAAAAAATGGAGTGAAAACATCCCAAAAAGCACCTAAAACCTTGAGCTTTTGTTTAAAAAAAAATCAAGCAAGAAAAAAAAAAATGAAGGAAAGAACAAGAGCAGATGGAAAACCATAACTATTCCTTAAGGCTAAGAGTGTTCAAGAAGCTCAACAAACATCACATTTCTGTTACTCTCTTACTTTCCGATAGTATACAAAGACAGAAACTGTTGCACTCAACCAGAACACATGGAGCAAAATAATCCACTCCAGAGCCATAATAAATTTCCAACCCTAGGCAAGCTTCACTTCTTGGCCACCCCTTTTTCAGTATGGCTAATGTTGCCAAGCTCATTATTTACAGTGACTTTGCTTTTATTTTCCAACATGTGCAATGCTTCTTTTTTTCCTCAAAAACATTACAACATGTTTTTATGTTCAAATAATCATCACAATAAACACACTCTCTTTTCTAGTTTAACATGGAATGAACTTCATGATATCCTTAAAAAACTGTAGCTGAATTAAAAGTACAGTAAATGTGTTTACAGTATACTGTGTCAAAATTATGAAATTAGAATTCGGTTCCCGTACATCGTTTTAGTTTATGAGTCTTAAGAATGTGTAACTTTATCAAATTGCATGAGATCACAGATCTAAATCACAATCAATTACATACTGGCGAAATTTGCGTTGATGTTTTTGGAATGACTTGGACTTCATGAATCGGTTGTCACTAACCTAAAACCCGCAAATAGATGTAGTAATAGTAAAGCCTTGCTCCCTCTTTGCTGTCATACAAAGCTTGGCAGGTGTACAAGCCCTCTGTAGCTAGAAGAACTTTTCTTGTAAACAGAGAGGCACTGTTATTGATGATGTTCAGGTCACCCAAATCCTGAGCCAGCTGTTGCAGCTTTGGACCCTTGCCAAAGTTATACACCACGGCTCGAATCGTCTCGGTGCCTGGTTTGGTGAAGCTCCAGATGTAAACATCAGGAAGGGTGGGGCCACATTCCAGTGTTGCTTCATGTTCCACCACTGCAGTGATCCTGTTTTCTCTATATGTCACTTGGCCAGGGTCTGTAATCTCCAAGCCTGTAGATGTTAGATAATGTCATCATTAAAGTCGAGTCTAATGCTTTTCTTAACTTCCTGGATTCCTGCTTAATTGTCTCTTTAAATGTCATCTAATTTGACTGCTGGAACATTGGGGTCCTTAGAGTACATTATTATTTGAATAGTTTAAACAGGAGTATTTGAACAGTTTGACAGCAAAATGAGATAAACACCATTTTCAAACTTCCACTCATTTTGGCATATTATTTTTGCAGGCAGACATGGATGTTTGTAAGAAAACATTTTTTTTTGTTGAAAATCTCTCTATATTATTCTTTTAGAAGCTTGGAACTATCATTAGCACTGTTTTTGCTACATTTAGGCTCCATACTAACTTACAATGTACAGTATATGAAAGTAATATTAAAAAATGTGCATTAAGCAGAAAGACAATGCAACAACATTCAGGATACAGCATACAGTAAGATTGTTTAGTGTACAAGAGGTTTGGTTTTTATGTCTGCTACACCCTGTTCTGGATGTACAATTGTGATTGTTTTACTCTACACAATTTTTACACTATTATCTATTGATAAGCTTTGTACTTCTTTCTCAAATACTCACAACATATTTGTTTCATAAGCACTTTGCAGAGATACACTGTGGGTATAGTTTGATAAAAAATGTAAGTTGTTGATACTAAGGGATGTTGTATTTTTTGAAAATCACAACAAAACTTTGACATAATATATAATACCACAATTGTTAAATAATTACTTTAAAACAAGCACTTTTTAAATGCAGTTTCTATACTAACAACTAACTTGGAGGAACTTGCATATTGGATGGTTCTCATTACTATATCTAAAATTTATTTCTGTTATTTAACAAATAAAAACATATAATCTTTGATAATATAATGCTTTGAACAAGAGGATATTTATTTTACGTTTATGGTAGTAGTCTCTAGTATCAGCACTTTGTAACAGTTTTTCTCCCTGGGAAATTTATTCTTTGCCTTTTCTTCTTTTCTTTTCTCTTTTGTTCTGTAACACGATAAGTGTCTGTTGATGGGAAAACTCTTATAAGACAAACTAAATTATTTCGAGGTTGCTTCACAACATTAAATGTAACTATAAAAAGATGTGATGTGTTTTCCTTAAATAATAGAAATACTGTATAATCAAGAATTGCTTCGGTATAAGAGGAGGAAAACACATATATATATATATATTTTATTTTATTATTATTATTATTATTATTTTATCTTTGGTGAGGTGATAGTAACTCAACTTTTTTTGTTATTTCGCTACAACATATTGCAACACTGGATATGAACAATATGAGTGTTTATTCTGTGTAAAAATCTTGTAAATGTCATGATATTGACATTCCAACACAATATTAAATTTTAGTGAATACTCCAGTGCTCTGTAACATGATGCATGTAAGAGGAGATTTCAGCATTAAGGTATGGAGGGGGGAATAATCATTATTTAACCAGTAACTTACAGTATGGATGAACATTATTTGGGTGAATGAGAATTAAAAAAACATTATATATTATAGATATTAAAACTGTGTGAAAGGATCATTGCAGTGAAAAATTATTCCTCTCCTTTTCCTGACATCAGCAACAACAAATAACGGTTAAAGTATCCAAGTCTCAGAGAGAATTTTAGGAAATAAAACATTATCTCAGGCACTTTTTACAAGTTCAAGAGTTCAATTCCTTACTAAAAGTTCTAGCATTCAAAAACACATGAAATACAGATGCTACAAAAGGTTTCAAAAGCAATGCCACAGCAAAAGGTCTATCTTTCTTGACCTGTATATGTGACCTCTTACCGTGCAGGAGAAGAGGAAGAAGAAATGCAGTTATGGAGAAATCAGGAACCACTAACAGTCTGTTTATCATGGTGCCATGACGCACAGGCGACCAGTCTATATTCCCAATGGCAAAAAAAGGAAAAAATCGATCAAATATATCCTGCAAATAAATATAGGCCGGTCCAAGCATGCAATGGGTAGGTGAGTGTGAGCTGATCGAATCTCTGTAAACTGATTTGGCTTGAATTATTCACTAATCCCAACCTCCACCTGCAGGAATGCAGTGGAGTAGAGATGAGAGACTGGGTTTTAGATGACTTGATGATACCTGCCTCTCATTCATTATTGAGCACCCAGGGATCTATCACCTTTGTGTTTTTCCATTCCTTCACATTAGGCAGGCCAAGCTCTGAGTGATTATGAAATAAATAGAGGTTTACATAATTAATATTATACAACAAATGAAGACTAGCATTAGTTATCACTAAGGCCCTGCTCGTTTTTGTGCTCGTAATATGTCTCTCAGTTTGAGGTCAGTTTTATGCTGGGGTTTAATAGCAGGTCATATTTCAAGCAACAGCAATATAGGTCTTTAATAGGATTCTCATTTCTTTCTTCTGTGTAACTTGGATAATTACACCAGCTCACTTGTTTATACATTTATACATAATTAAAAAAACAGAACTGCACACTACAGGGAACATTGTGATCTATGAACTGGCTTCTCTGCATTGCTGTTTCACAGAGTCGTTTATTCTTGTCTGAACTCTGTCTGTACTGTATTTGTGTTCTTATGCATTATGCAGTTTTACAGTTATATACAAATTAATCAATTCTGTCTTATTGTGACCAATATAACAGAGACTTCCACTAACTAAAAACTGCTAAATTTATATATGTATATTAACAATTAAATACCTTATGCTCCTACTACAACAAAAAATAAATACAACATTATTATTATGTTTTTATGCTCCAAGCTGTCCTTATTTCAACCACTGGAAATGGGAAATCAGGGATCACAAGATAGTATACCTTCTTTTTAAAAGGAACGACAATAGTATGATAAATAGTGTTCGTAGTGAATAATATCCGAAGTAATCTGAGTTTATAAGTTTGATGAGTATGATAATATTAATTAGTATTTAAAAAAAATACAGCTGTGTAACCTCATAGATGTTTTGTGCCTCCTCATCCCATCCACAAATGCTGCATTAAACAATTTGACCACTGGAAATATACAGTACAGTACATTCCCATTAACAATATTTGTTCATTTATTAAAAAAAAAAAAAAACATTAAGACATATAATTATAATGAATACAAACACATATTAAGTGTGTATATTCAACACACTGTCTACATACATAATGCACATAATTATAAGGTTGTAAAGTTTTTAAATCAACAACTGCCCTCATGCAATTCTGAAGAACGTTTACATTTTTCATGCTCTGTACACTTAATCCCAAAAGTACTCTTTTGTGTAATAAAGTGCAATTTATTAAACCCGGGAATTCTACTTTTTCATCATCTGAACTCCTTCAGCCTACATGATGTACCACAAGAACTCAATGAGACTTAAGTGGGCTAATATTAAATACAGGGTGGTTGTATACAAAATACAGCCTTCAGCTGCAAGTACATTTACCTTTGTTTTCAATCAGCTTATGCTTAAAATATGCCTGGCCCAAAAAATGTTGCACACTGATACTTTGCCTTTAGCTTGTGTGTCTGTGAAAATGATTCCTCATGCTCCCAAAACCACACCTTCACAGTTTGAGTTTTGAAATATGCCTGAGCTGTCAGGGAAGATGAAAAATCCATTGATGGCATAACCTGGTTATTTAGTACATTCATGTTGTCAGCTGACTTTTCATTCCAAACTCTAGAGGCTTGAACATTGGGTATTACTGTATGCATGAGTAATAGGTGCATCGTACCACCTTCTTATTCAATGTGGGGGCAGCAGTGGCTTGGTGGTTAAGGTGTTGGACTGCAGACCAGGAGGACCCCAGTTTGAGTCCTGATGCCAATGGGTCATCACTGTTGGACTATGTCCTTCATCCCCAAGTGCTCAGATACAATTGAGCGTCAAGCTGGCCACCTCGACCCTGTAAATAACTGCCACAGAAATGTATATCCGTTGCCCGATGTGCTGTGCGACCCTTACTGTAGATACAATCATCCATCCATCCTTATTCAATGTTTTTTTCTTTATTTTGATTGTTTTCAAGATTGATTGCTGGAGTTATGAGTTATGAGTTCTTTGTCGCACTTGTTCCTTTCTTTTTTCATGCAGTACCCGGAGTCAACATTAGTTGTTGTTGTTTTTTTCATCTGAAAACTGGTCATGTAATATGCTGCTTTCATTACAGACATGCAAATATTATTTGTAATGTTATTTATTAATTATTTTTTAAGTTAGGTTTGGGAATAGTTAATGATTTTGTACATAATAATGCAGACATGATAAGCATATATAACAAAACATGTGCTAAATATAATATGGTGCCTTTTGAATTTTGCACAGTACTAAATAAAACACTCACTCACAGTGAATCTTGAATGAAAATATAATGTGAAAGAAATGTCTTTTGTAATTTAATTTAAAAGGTTACACTCTCATAGTATAGATTGATTATATGTAAAGTGAAATATTTCAAGCCTATTGTTTTTAATTCAATGATTATGGCTTACAGCCAGCTCATGAAAATCAAAGAAAAACAATATCTCAAAATATTAGATTATCTTCTAAGATCAAGAAGAAAATAATTAATTCTAAAAAGTATGTTCATTTATGCACTCAATACAGTAGTTGGTCAGGGCTCCTTTGGCACAAACTACTGCATCAATGGGGCAAGGGATGGAAGCAATCAGCCTGTGGCACTGCTGATGTGTTTTTGAAGACCAGGTTGCTTTGGCATTAGTCTTCAGATTGTCTTTATTGTTGGGTCGGGTGTTTCTCATTTCTCTCTGTACAATAGCCCAAGGGTGGAGAGGTACTCTGGGGCCGTGATTTCCAAATAGAATGCAAATTTTACTTTCACCTAAAAACAAAGGACTTTGGAGCACTGATTACCGGTTCAGATATTTTTCTCCTTAACCCAGGTAAGACACTTTTGATGTCTCTTATTCAGGAGTAGCTTGATACTAGGAATGCAACAGTTGCAGCCCATTTCGTTACGATGTTTGTGCAATGTGGCTCTTGATGCACTAACTCCAGCCTCACTCCACTCGCTCTCCCATGTTCTTGAATCAGATTTGCATGACACTTTTCTTAAGGGTGTGTTCATCTCTGTTGCTTACGCACCATTTCCTTTTCCCTCCCATTCAATTTTCCATGAGTATGTTTCAGTACAGCATTTTCTGTTGCTTACACTGCTTGTGACAATGTTGCTGATTATGTTCTGGACAACTGTCAGCAGGAGACGGCACGGTGGTGTAGTGGTTAGCACTGTCGCCTTGCACCTCCAGGGTCTGGGTTCGATTCTCGGCCAGGCTCGATTCTCATCTCTGTGTGCATGGAGTTTGCATATTCTCCCCCTGCTTGGTGGGTTTCCTCCGGGTACTCCGGTTTCCTCCCACAGTCCAAAGACCTGCAGATTAGGCTAATTGGCGTACCCAAATTGGCTGTAGGGTATGAATGAGTACTGTATGTGAGTGTGTGTATGTGTGTGTGCCCTGCTATGGATTGGCACCCTGTCCAGGGAGAACCCCACCTTGTGCCCTAAGTCTTCTGGGATAGGCTCCAGGTCCCCACGACCCCGAATACAGGATAAAGCGGTATACTGTCAGTAGGCTTCCCCATGCATCTACTGAACTAGATATGCACAGTACTTATACTGTATGAATGGTAATTTACTCAAACTTGAAATGAAATATGCTAATATTTTGAGTGGTTGATGTTTTTTTATTTTTATGAGAAGTAAGCCGTAATCATCAAAATTAAAACAACAAAAACTTGAAAACTTGAAAATATTTAATTTTATTTGAAATGAAACTAGAATATATGAGAGTTTCAATTGTTTAAAACTAAATTACAAGCTTTCATTTCCAGATTTTACCACAGGCTGATTGTTTTAAACAACTTAAACCATAGTACCTTTGGGGCCACCCATTGTGTTCAGGTAAATTAAAGTAAATAATACAGGGTGACACAAAAAAACGGGAACTTTTTTACAATCCAATAAAACTAGAAGTGATAAAAGAAATAAATTTTATTATTTTATTCATAATAATTGAAACCTAAAACTTTAAAATGGCGGAGTGTTTACATGCTAAATGTCACTAACCCGCAGTGCTACCACCTGCTAATGGCTACCACCTGCTAATGACTACCAACACGCATTTCAAAAATTCCTGTTATTCTGTGTCACCCTGTACAATCTGTGGTAGCATGTATCTTAGATGCAATAATTGCATTAAGTTGGAAACCCAATGACAACACCAAACTGTTTTTTTTTTTTTTTTTTTTTTTTAGGCTTGCACCCTAGCTTCTTTCAATTATTGTTTGTTTTCTGAGGTTTCTCTTTAGTCTCCTTTTCCGGAGGAGAAATGTGTGGTTATTTGACTTAAGGTCCGGTGATTAGCTTGGTCAGTCTAAAACCTTCCCCTCTCTAGGTACTCTCTAATGTACCTAATCAAGTCCTTTGTTGTGTTCACTATATGTTGGGGTCATTGTATTGATGCATGATAAAACATTCAAAATTGGAGTGTATGCATTCCTTGAGAAGCTGGAATACAGAATGTTTCTGTAGACGTCTGAATTTATTCTGCTGCAAAATTCATCAAAAAAAAAAAAAAAATTAGTAAAACATTTCCAGAACCTATCTCCACCATGCTTAACTAATGAGCTCATATGTTTTGAATCCCAAGCTGAACTTTGGAAACTCATATCTGTATTTCATTTTGAACTTCTGGCATTCCCATTCTTAGTGTTGATGGGTGGTTTGTGCTTTGCTTTACAGTTCTCTGAATTTTTTTTCTGGTGTTGTTTTCAGTGTCTGGCTTTTAACATCTTACTGGTTCCTTTCTTTTTCAGGACATTTCAAATTCTTTTATTGTTGACTATGCTGAATATTTGACCAACAGCCATGATTGAAGCCCCTAACCCCTGTTCTCCCATAGACAGCTCCCTGGTCTTCATGTTGGTTTATCCAACAAATGCTGCCTTTACAGACAAAACCCAGGGCTCAAAACATAGACATTCCGATCTATTGATTTCTTAAACAATCTATTCGAAATCCATGAATAGGCATGGCAATTCTATAATACAGTGCTGCTGAATTCTCAAATCTGATTGGTCAAGAGATGTTGCTTAGTTTTATATAAAAGCAAGGCAAATGACAGATTTATGTGCTTTTTTAAATATAATATCATAAACATTTGTAACAGCCAAAGGTAAAGCTCTGATGTTAATCTTTTTGATAATCAGATGCTTCAGGACTGAACACCTTGCAGTTGGCAGGTTTTCAGGAACAAATTGCAGGAATCTTTGTTTTACTAACTTCAGGAGATAAAAGAGTGAGGGAACATATTTATAGCTGTTATAAAGTAAGTGAGAACAGGAATGGAAGTGCCTCATCACTAATTTCAGTGGTGAAATATAAAAAGCTACATGTACCTTCTCAATATTAGGCGGTTGGTCATGATGCTATGGCTGATCTACACTGCCCAGCCAAAAAAAGGCACCACCTGTATTTAAAAATGTTAAAAGCCCATTGCATAATTACTGCAGTGATTAATATGTTTCAGCTGGCAACAAGTTATTTAACCCTAACTGATGCAATGAGTAGCTTCTCATTTGTTAAACAACCATGTCAGAAGACATATCTTGTGTTTGTGGCAAATATGTTTATTGTCCTGCATTCTTAAAAGAAAACAACTAAGGAGATTAAACTACTAAAATTGGTTTTTTTAAATACTTTATTAAAATGGGAGATCACCTGAAAACATAGTAAAATCAAATCATAAAAAATATAACCAACAGTAGAACTCACTAAAGCTATGTTTAATAGTGATTTATGAACATGCAGAATGAGAAGAGAACCTAAGGGATTGGGACTAAACAACTGTGTAGCTTTAGAAAAACACTTATTAGTGAGGAAGAAAAGGCTTCAATTTGCTAGGGAGCAGAAAGAACACACTGTGGTGCATTTCAAAAAAGGTCATGTGGACTGATGAGTCCAAACGTACCCTTTTCAAAAGTGATAAGCATATCGGGGTAAGAAGTGATAAGCATACCGTCGGGGTAAAAAGTGTCGGGGTAAAAAGTGATAAGCATATCGGGGTAAGAAGTGATGCACACAGGTAGTGCCTACTGTAGAAGCCTGTGGGTTCAGTGTTATGATCTAGGGTTACTTCTAAAGGTTACCATCCCCCATCATCAATACAAGATCCTGTTGTGACATTGTATAAGCTTATCAGAATGATGCCCTGGCTGTAATCAATGTAAATGGCGATGAAATGAACTTGAGCGTGTAGATTTTTAAGTTATTTTTATTTTTTGTCCGTATAGAATTTTATTTTAGTGGTATTTCCGAGTTTAATAAATCATCTTACTTGAGATTTTAAAAATCATAAATTTATACTGTATATGTTACAATACATATATAACTGTATATATAACAGTTTGACAAAAAAATACTTTTTTTGTGCATTTTTGGCCAAACAAATTAAGAAATAATTGCACACCAACAGAATACGGCAGAACAGAATGCAATAAGACTGTTAACAAGTGCAAATGCCAAAATGTTAAGTCAAAATTGTTTTGGTTTTATCAACATGAATTTTTATGTAGTTTTGCAAAAACTCTGTCTCCCACAGTTTTGACACAGTGGATAAATCAGTAAGCAGATATTTGGGTTAATTTAAGTATGCAGTTTATTATTAATAATATGTTGGTTTAGTTTAAATAAAGAATATAGCAAACTCATGCTTCGATTGTGATTTTGTAATGAGTCTCAACAAATTAGATCAAGGAGAAAAATAATTTTGTTGCACAATACAAATTATTTTATACAAAATTATTCTTTTATTCTTTTAATTATTCTTTTATAAACAGTGCAAAAGCTTCAGTTAACAGCCTCATCAGCCTCATCTGCTACCAATTTCATTTTTACCTCATTCCCTAAGATTATAACATTTATAACGACAAACTTTATCACAATGCTTACTCTACTACATAGCTATATTAAAGTATAGAAAATTGTTCTCGCACAACATCCAAATCTCATACTGTCCTATTTTACAGAATTGATTGCAGACATTAAGCAATGCATTTCTCATGGAGTGACTGCAGTAGCAATAACAAATAGTAAATGTCTTTTTTCCTGGCATCGACATTCTCCAAAAATCCACGGAACACATTAAAACAGTCTAGCCAGCCACTATTTTGAACAGGAAGTAGCTTGACTGATCATGTGACAGAAAGAAGCAATGTGATTTGCTCATCCCAGCTTGTCAACGTTTTTTTTTTTAAAGCTTGTGTCTGCTTTGCTAAAAATGTGGAACTTTATGCTTCTAATATGATGTTACATCGCAGTTTTCAAATTAAATGTTTGTTGTATGGTTGTGTGTTTTGTTACAGACAACCTGGTGTGTCTTGAAATAATAATTTGCCAAAACCAGGAAAAGTCTGAAAAAGTGTTATCACGTTCTGCTGTCGAACTGTTCTGTACTTCGCAACACTGAATTTTATTCACTCTTACTAAGGAAAAATACATACTAACACATTTCACCCCAGAAAACTCTAAGCCAATTGAAAGTTTTTATTTGCAAATTAAAAATGATTGACAACAATGTCTGAAACAGTAGATACAAATGACCATCTTTGTCATAATTTAAGAAATATCTTCACTTTCAATGCTTCAAAAGAAGCATTATTGAACATTAATGAACATGATAATGAACAAAGTACAAATGGCAAGCCTCATGGTGATATCAGCATTTCACAGCTCAACATCCAACCTGCAAAACATGTACAAGTAAACTGTTAGCTAGCTGAGTGAACTGTTTAGCTGAGTGCTGCTACAGCCTGTGGTCATTGCTCATGAAGGTGAATGTGGAAGGGACATATTTTTTTAGATAGCTAACTGTTTACTTAGAAACATGTATGAAATAGCATTAGCTGGATAATTTTTCTTTTTAGCAAGCTGCTGAAAACACAACAACATTTAGCCTAGTTACTGTAGCTAGCCAGCTAGTGTTACCTTTATTTATATACAGTACTGGTGATAATCAAGGTGTTCAAAAAAACTCATCAAAACACACAAAGCATTTTCAGAATAGGTGTATCAGTTAGGGTTTTGGTAATGTAGGCTGTGAGAGAATTACTTAAGATTTTTATAATATTACTCCTTTACTCTTGAGATTTTTTATTTGTTATTTTTTTGGAGTGAATTATTACTATAGTAGCAGTACTTTTATTCAAGCAAATGTGTTTTGTACACTTTTCACACCTGATGAAATAAAACTATGAACAGATAAAACATTATTATTGGCAACTTGCTATGATGTAAGAGGAATAAAACACTGTAGGAATATGCTGTTAAAAGAAAATAATCAACTTTGGGATTGTTACAGTAAATATTATTCATATCAGGTTGCATATGTTCCTTACATACAGTAGCAGTGGTAAAAAGAGGAAAATAAATAAAGAATGTGAGGATTGCATGTGCATGCTCATACATACTGTTCTTTAGGGAAGGTATATGAAGTGTTGGGCCCAAGTGGTTTAGGGTACATAAACGTGTTGCTCTGGGTGCATGGGTCTTGAGGTAGAAATTTGAATGGTGGCTGGATGGGTGGAGAGTGTTGTTCTGGGCATCCGTCCTTATTACATGCCAGACGATAACTAACATAATCTGTTGGGTTTGGAACCTCGTCGTATATCTGGCTCTGGTTCTGTGGAGAGGGCGCACTATATTAGAGAGAGATCTATTGCAGGAATCACAGCTCTTCTGCTTTAAGACTTTCATAAAATGAAGACAGCAAGATCTAGTTTATGATCCGCCGTTACAAGAAGACAAGATGATCAATCTGTTGTTTTAGTTACAAGAGAAACATTACCAGTTCATTTGTCATTGTCTATTCACCAGTAGGAGGTGCTCTCTGTTCACAGACACTAAACCCTGAGGCACAAAATGCTTTCCTTTTCAGATTAACAAGCAAGGTATAATGCATTAGTGCATCTTTTCAAGACCACAGTAAACCACAAGGATGAGTGCTGTCTTACCTGGAAGTCATCCGCTGGTTTCTTTTCAAAAGAGGAAGGCTTTTTATGGGTGGGAGAAGAGCTGGCCCTGTTGAGGACAAAGATCTTTAGGGCTTGGAGGAGTTGGCAAAGTGCAGGTTTCAAAAACCAAAAGTGCCACAGAAGTGTTCTTAATGACAATGTAGTCGAATAGCTGATGTAAAACCTCTCTTCAATAAGAAAAAAATATATATCATGTTTAAAACAGCAATAATGTGAGCACATACAGCAAGCAACCTGAAACATCCTGTAAAAGTGGTGGCCAAAAAGTATTAAGATTCATATGCCATGTCCATAACAGGTGATTTCACTAATTAGTTTGAATGTATCTGGCATATGAGTTGTGCTAATTAGAATTAGACAGTTTGGTTAATGGATAGGAGTAAATACAGTATATAACAGGATTTTTCATGTTCTGAAGGCAGAGGGTCCACCTCTTAAACTAGAGAATTCACAAGTGGATTGCGAACTTCTGTTGCAAATCTCTGTACATGATCTTCAGGAAGCAATCAAGCAGGCAGGGATTGAGCAAGTAACACCAGAGTACTGCAGACATCTTTTTAACTCTATACACAGCCGGATCCAGCAGGTTTTAAAGAATAAAAGTGAAATAAAAATAACAAATTAATGTATGCTTGATTTTTATTATTTGTTTTTTAATGTGAATGTCATTAGGCGCCACAGTGGCGTAGTGGTTAGCAGTGTGGTCTCACACCTCTAAGGTCAAGGGTTTGATTCCCACCTTTGCCTGTTCCCTCTTTTTTTGGTGTACTCCGGTTTCCTCCCACAGACCAAAAACATGTAGACTAGGATAAATGGCGTTCCAAAATTGCCTATAGTGTGTGTGCATCCTGTGATGGACTGGCAGCCTGTCCAGGCTGTACCCCACCTTATGCCTAAAGTCTCCTGGAATAGGATCCAGGTCTCCTGCAACCCTGTTCTGGATAAGCGAAGATGATATGAGATGTCATTAAAACATTGAATTTCACTTTTGTCATAATATTTTTGGCCACCACTGTAGTTCAGCACCCCAGCAAAACCTGGTTTATTAGTAAGAATTTGCCAATCAAGCCACTTGGCCATCTATCATTAGTTAAGCACCAAGCAGTAAAACATCTTGGACATACAAGCAGGAAATTCAGCACTTTTTTCCATTAATTGCACTTGTTAAAATAACATATAAAAAGTGACAAATAATGTACATTATTGTAGGGATGACTTCCAGAGAATCACTACAAGGCCACACTTGGTATCAGGGGTTAATTAGATATAAGCTAGTGTTTAGACTTGTTTAGACACATACTCTATTTAAAGCATGGCCTTTTTTTCTCTAAAACATTGCACTGTAATGAGCACACATGAACTATTCTATAGCATGGTACCCACGAGTCACTGTCGGCTTCACTTTGTTTCTTCCTCTGTTGTCTGTTGACCACAAACACGACGGCGGCTATACTGAGGATAATGCCGAGGGCAATCACCCATCCGAGGACACCCATCACCCTCTCAGCTGCACTCAGTGGCTGTGGCGTTTCTGTGGGAAACACAGAAGCTTGGTGATTGTCCTACTATAAAAATGAACCTTTGTCTAGTTTTAGCAGCCTCTTTGACAATGAAACAAAGAGATATTATACAGCAGTTACTGTAGTTTTGGTCCATTGAGTTGATTTCAAGAGTACCTTTATTTACAATAACAGCATTGGGTTGTTTGGGTGTACTGTATGTTTCACTTCTGCTCTTTTGCATGTTTCGCATTAAATTCCACATCCTAGTTTAAAACAGCTACTACAGCAGAATTTGTGACATCATCACAGAGCATGGCAAATAATACTTTCAGGAATATAATTTACGACTTAAAATAGAAAAGCTCGTCAGTGGAAAATGAGAAGGAAGTACGGATGCCAATTTTACCAGAAGCACGTTTAACAGGAATGTACAAATCAATGCAAGCCAGCTAGCCGACATGATATGAAGTGAGTGTGGGTTCAGACCTTTTTCTGCTTGTGGTGCAAAAATAAACAAAACATCTGGTCATGTTGTGTCCAAATAAATCATATACTTTAACATTAAATTAACAGAAATGTTGTTTAAAAGTGATATTGCACAATCAAGTGTGATGTTCTTATTTATCAACAGTATAGAATAATTGATGATACAGTATGATGCCATTCATGTGTACATTATTTTTGCTGAATGACTAAATTTTTTTTTTTTTTTTTTGTATATTTAAGCAACATTGCACATTCAAGAATGAGGTTATGAAGAATATCAGCATGGCTGTGATTGCCTATGGCATTTACTCTGTGATGAATCACAGCTGCACAAAAACTCAGTATAGCCTCATTCCTGCTTGTGCAATGTTGCCTAAATATACAAAAGGGAAAAACAACCCCATTTCTAGTCAGAAATCAGCACAAAGAAAGTACAAATTAATGGCATCATTTTTTTCCCCATTCCCAATTTTATCTTCTATACTGATTATCCTGTACAGGGTCACAGGTGGCCTTGAGCCTATCCCAGGAGACTTTGGGCTTGAGGCAGGGTACACCCTGGACAGGGTGCCAATAACAACACACACACACACACACACACACACACACACATTATGGGCAGTTTGGGAGCGCGAATTAGCCTAATTTGCATGATTTTGGAACATGGTGGAAAGCAGAGTACCCAAAGGAAATTCACCAAGCCTGAATAGCATCATAACATCTATACTGCTGATACATAAGATGTGTTAGAAACCCCAAGTAATGCTGTGGGTTCCTTTATCCTTGAACAACAAAACAACAATAAAAAAAAACCCATCTTAACATGTTACCTAAAAAACAGAAATACACGCTGTAAAGTGAAGACTTCCATGTGGTGAAAAATATACTTGTTACACAGCACTGGCACAGACACCTATTAGCCATACATTAACACCCCTGACAGATGACGTGAATGACACTGATTATCTCGTTATTATGCAGCAAGTAAACATTACAACCTAAACATTGTTGCAGACCAAGTATACCTTTTCATGGCAACATTATTCAATAAGGCAGTGGTCTCTTTCAGCAGGATAATGCGCCCTGCCACCTCAAACATTCAGGAATGGTTTGAGTTCATGTGTTAAATTGGTCTCCAAATTCCCTAGATCTCAATCTGATAAAGCATCTCTGGTATATGCTGGATGACTTAGCCTGATCCATATAGAACTTACAGGACTTAAAGGATCACAGCACACAGTAGTCCATGCCTTGATGGGTCAACTGTATAAGGTAGGAATACACAATATTAGGCAGCTGGTTTAAATGTTGTAGCTGAGTGTATGTATTAAATTAACATCTGCTTAAAGAAACCATTCATCAACAGATAAGTATTTTTTTAAACCGTTGTTACATATGTAAAGTGCCTGGCCAAAAAAAAAAAAAAAAAACGAGTTTCCATTTGGATTTAAAAATTGAAATGCTAAAGATTAATCCTCTAACTTGATAATTACTACAGTTAATTAATTAATGTTTCAGCTAGCAACAAATCTTTTAACCCAGGGAGTAGTTTTCTATTTCAAATATGTACAAGACCATGTCGACAGATGAACCTTGTGGTTGTGGAAAAGTTGTTACTCTGTTTCAAAAGGCTCAAATTATTGGCCTGCATTAAGCAAAGAAAACAACTAAGGAGTTTGCTGAGACTATTGAAATTGGGTTAAAAAACTGCCCAGCTTATTATTAAAACCTGGAAGGATAATTTGGAACCATCAACTTAGTGGAATAAATGTGGTCAGGAAAAAAAAATCATGACTCAAAACTTTTGGTGAATTTGCATAATAAAAAAATCATATTCAAAATCAAAATCATAGCCTTGTTTTGTAGTGAAAGTAAGACTATTTCCACATGCATAGTGCAGTGAGAACTTATTGGATTGTGACTAATTGGGTAAAAATGCTTAAATTTGCTAGGGAGCATAAAGATCTGATTTTTGGAGCAAAAAAAATCAATACCTTCTGAGTAATCAGAATCAAGAATTCATCAGTGATACGGTATAATGAAATAAACTTATTACAGTAAATCACCTTATTTTCCACTGGGTTTCAGGTGAACATTAGAAAACACCAATACATTTCCTGTTGGGATATGTGTGTTTTTTTTGTGTGTGTGTTAATTCAGCCCTGCAAATCAGGTCTGTCATGAATGGCTTTCACGTAAGCTTTCACTTAGGTCACTATGTACAGTACACAGAGCAGTGTGATGTTAGTTCCTGACCAATGAAAGCCTGTCTCATATTGGATTTAAAAAGACAATGGTTGGCTTCTGCCCAGGAAAAAAGACAAGAGCCAGCCACAAACTAAAAGCCTCTAGTGAGGATATATGTCTCAAACAGTCTCTAACACATCACTACTGCTGAGTGGAAAAAGGAATTCAAAGTCAGGACTAAATGACAACCAGCAAGCACAGACCAGTTATACAGCAAGAGGGAAAAAAACAAAACAAAACCATTTGACAAAGTGTTTCTTTCCCCACACACGAAACTGATTACAACGATTTATACAGATGGGTTTTCACATTTTATTTGTAAAAGAACAATTCATGTGCTTATGCCCGAAAATCCCAACAAACACAAGTGCAAGCTACAATCAAACTATTTAAAATACAGTTACAACCAACAGGAAAATAAAGCATTCATTGATCAAATGACATGCCAGTGGAAATACATATATACTGTACAGCATGGTCATTTAACAAGAGTGACTTATTGCACAACACTCAACATAGTTCAAATATTTACAAAACCCTATACAGAGTAATTGGATCCATGTGCAAAAGCAAAAACATTTTAGTCATCACATTTCAGGATTATGTAACACTTTGGTGAAAAGAACTTTGTTTGAGCACAACATATACACATTATACACATTTTATTGTATTCTTCTGCACAGAACCAGTTGCACAACAAGACATTTATACAGCAAATATGTACAAGAATATTTTAATCATGTGTTTTAACTCAATAAATTACATCATACACATCAAACCTTAAATGAATTTAAGAGCTTTTCAGTCATTTTGTAGAACATGTTAGCTGTTACAATAGTCTTTGGTGAAGTTTATAATGCACCGCATGCACAGCATCTACAGTAGCTGTATATAAATACAAAACATGATGATTTCATGCAGCTCTAAAATATTAACCTAATTCGAACAACTATTATGAACTCCAAAGTATAGATATTTAATCAACTCGCAACCTTTTTATGACACCATTTACAGCAAAAATGTAACATTATTGTACTAAATACATTAACTAGAAATGGGTTACAGTGGAAATACCATTATAAGTTCTATGTAGGTAACAGAACAGAATTTTGTTCCTTGATTGGGTTCAGCTTGGTTTTAATCAGCTGATGCATTTGTTTGGATCGACATTGCCATTACATGTCAAACTGACTTTGTCCTCTCGGCATGTGCAACTTTTACTTTCCATATATGGTCACTGCTTCCTGAGATGACACACATACCTCGGCACATTGTGCATAATTTCAATGACTTTGAAAAGGACCTTGTCTGCTAATTGGGAAGATGTAAGATAGTGCTTGAGCACAGAACCAAAAGTCAAGGGGCGGATTTGGATCTGATCCAACTACTTCAGTAAGCCGAACCCATACAACAGTGTACAACATAACACAACACACTTAACGCACTTATCCAGCCTAACGGTAGGGTAGGATTAAGACGGATTAGCTAGCAGGTCTGTCCCATGGATTTTTTTTTTTTCTTCTTCTTTTTGTTTAGTGAAAAGTAGTTTTTGTTTAGTGAAAAGTATTTGGAATATACTGTACTATTTTTTCTTTTTTTTTTCTTAATCATCTTCTACATTCAGTCATTTTATCATATTATGCGTGATTTAAACCAGTCGGTGTTGTAAGACAGCAACCCATTGTGATGATGATTTATTTAATCTCCGCACTCCCACCATGTCGATAAGCAGATTCAGCTCAAGTTCCCTTCGTGCAACTTTCCTCCTGTGATCAATCACCACAGTAATGTACATTTTGCAGCACCATTTAACTGCTAACACAGGACTGACTACAATTAGCATAATAACTATTACAATTTGTTGAACGCTATAAAAACAAAATATTAAAAGCATGCATTGACTGTGAGCCAAAAACATTGTAGTAATGTCTTCCCAATTAGCAAACAAGCCACATGTGACATTGTTGAGCCAACATTGTCGAAATGATTGTGCGTATGTGTGTGTGCTTTGAGGGTATTTTTTTCGGTCTGGTTATTACCTCTTCCTGCTCTTGGGAGGCATAACTTTCATATTTTATGACACTTCCAAATACTTATTCATCAGTGGTTACCATAACACATATACAACACAGCTAATTTTAATACCCATTGCAGTACAATTTTGTTCAGCATTTGCTCTATAGAGATGTTTCATCAAATTAACCAGTATGAGTTCTTTATTTTTAACTGAGAGTGCATTTTCCCTGCTTTTGTTTAAGAAGTACTAACCAGCTACATATACAGTACTCTGAGCATGGGAAAATCAGGTTGACATCTGATGAACTACTAGACATTTACTGTCGAAGAATATAGATGATTAGATGTAATTTCCCTCTATTGCTAGCATGTTTTTAAAAAAAAAATATTTTTCACGGTATTTATGTGCCTGTTATTTGTATGAATGTCGCAGAATTAGTTGATGGAAGACCATGGCGTAGTTAAAGGGATAGTTTGTGTTCATTTAAATCTGTCTTCGATTACAACTGAGGTGCATATAAGTACGTTGCAATCGGTCTTGGTTGTTCCATCCAGTAATCAGGTGAAATTCCACAACCCTCATCCCATGCAAAAATACATTCCAAACTTCAGCAGTCCCGCTGAACTAAATATATTTGGTATCTTACAAAGTTACGGTGTATTTAGTACAACTCCATCTCCAACTTTGAAAGATATGTCTTTATATGTGTCTCAGCTGAACTTTGGAATGCTTTTTTTTGCATGGAATGAGGGTTGTGGAATTTGACCTTGATTACATACATTGTACTAATCGCTCCTGCTTCATGGTCTTTATGCAGAGCAGGAAGGTTTATAATGACCAAGACCTATTAAATGTACTTCTATGCACCTCAATTTTGACTTCTGTGACCCCAAACTATCCCTTTAAATAATTAAATACCACAATTGCTTCTGCTTAAGGCTGAAATCTATCTTATCACTTATCCCCCCCAAAAAAAAAAACTCATTTGTTTGGCATTTTTCCTTATCCCACATAAAAATAGGTCCCTTGCTTCCTAATATGTTGCAGTGGTTGAGGATTGCTATGTTCTCCCACACTTTGCTTTGAATTAAGCAGGTAAAGGTGAAGCTAATTTCTGGGTCAGACGTTTTTCTAATATGATCAATCAATAATTATTACCAGGAGACTTTTTTAAACATTATAAGCTGCACGTTCGAAGCAGTAACAGTATTTAAAAATCTGGATTCAGGCAAAATTCAACTCCACATCACAACACCATCTGGGCCTGGATTTGAAACACGATGCCGTAAGTCTGACTGTAAACACTCTCTCTAACACATTGGGAAATAAATGTGCGATTGTAACTAAGCTCTGTCCAACAGATGCTGTAAAAGCCTGTGCCTAAATATTCACTGTTTACCAGTGGCCTCCGGTGCAGTCAATCATATTAGACTCCTAAAAGCATTGGAAAACTGCGCGTTTTGCACCTCTGATACTGGCTGTCATATTTACTGACATGATACATTTCTGATGGTTGTGAACTTTATAGATTAGAAATATATTTATATACCGGTAATCACACGTGAAGGAACCATGTGTCGATTGTTACTGCAATATTTACCTAAGGAAAATCACACATTGTAATCTGTTACATTTTTATTTTGTGCTTCAAGGAGCTAATCATCTCACTTTACACGTCTCACAATGTGTGACAAATATGAACCGTTTGGCACTATCATGAAGCCCTGTTTAATAGGTAAGTACAATGAAACGCTACTTCATGTACTGTATTTTGCCTTTACTACAGTTGACTAGAAATCACTCATAAAATGTTTTGTAGCTGTGCATGCATACTTCCTCCATGTTTTGTTTTCTTTTTTGTTCTTTATTTTAGTGTCTATTGACACTGTATGAAATTTGTCATTTTATTCTCTATTTTTTTTTTATCTACAGTACAACTACTATTATAGTAATAAAGTATGAACAAAGTACAACACTAACTGTGACAGTGCAAAATTTTCACAGTAAACAAAGTGCATGAATGATGTCTGAACGTTTCATTTTGAACCCGTTCTCTGTGTGCGTGAGATGCCGAGACATCTCACTTACTGTACGCTTCCTGCCACCCACTAGATGTTTAGTCTTCACTGACTTTACTCATGCCCAACTGTCTCACGCTGTGATATGGCCAAGGTCCTGATAAATCCAAGGACAGGTAAAAGTAAATCTGCTGTACAGGGTTTTTGAGTGTCTCTGGGAAGAAAAAAAAGGAACGATCCCCACTACACCATGCTCTTCATTTATACTAGTAAATTATACAGTATGCACACTATAATTTAACAAAAGTGCCGTTATCGGGTTTTAATAAGTGCTACGTCGACATGGGCAATATTTTCTCAATCTGATTGAAATAATTCCGGTTAAAGATTCCAATTTAACTGTTTACATGGACAATGATCTGATAAGATGAGCTTTAACATGCTCAAATCATTTAATCAGAATATAACTTTGTTGCTATATGCAAATTGGTTCTGTCTGCTGTGAAGTGTTTAATCTCTCGGCAAAATAACAGAGGAAGATAATAATATAGATTATATATAAGATATATAAGAAGATAATAATATAAATTAAAAATAATTTAGGTTAGCTTAGACTTCCCATGTTTTTCAGAAGAATACCACCTTCTGTTTTATGATTCTTATAGTCTCATCTATGATTGGTTAGATACTTTACTATACTTTAATGGTCCATTACTACTACATGAGCCAATCAGCGCCCCTTCCTGAACCAGAGACCCGGTGGATGAAAGAAAGCACAGGTGGGATGTTCTCAGAGTTTATACCAATCAGGAATACAAGCAACATTTCCTTCCCGTAAACTCGTCAGATCATCTAAGGATACCCCCATGTGTGACAAACACACAAAGACGGAATATATTCCTTCTAGAGCAAAACAATCAGCTCAATTGTTTACATGGCTAATATTACCTATTGAAGACATTATTAAAGGTTTACACCAGCACTCGCGTTCTGATTGAAGATTTATTCCAGTCAGGTTGTTCCTATTGAGGTGTTTACATGATGCATTTTTTATTCTGATTGCGCTTTTATTCCCATTATTACTGGAATATTAGGGTCCAAGTAAACGTGCCTAATGAATAATGGCTGCAGCCTAAAATATCAAAGTGAGAAAGGAAATGTGATGGCTATTGTTACCAGCCCAAATAAGATTTTTCTTCTATGAAAACTCCTTCATTTCCTTCTTAAAGTTAAGAAAGACAAAAGCAACTTGCTAATAACAACCCACAGCGTGAAAGTTACAGACTGTTATAAAGTGACGCTGGAGCCTTCTTCCAAAAACCTTAAATAATTGTTGTCTAATTGAAACCCTCACCATATGATTGTTTTTCTTTGTTAATTAACACTTTTACAGTTTTATTTATTGGACTTCGATTTTGGGTGGCGTGTTTGATTTTGAGTAAAAACCCCTCTGACTTTGCTTTTGTCATGGAAACAAAAACATATTAGAACTAGCACATCTGGAGTTTCCTTGTAGCTGGAACTACTGTCAAAACGTCAGTTATAGAATATTAAACTCCTTCAGGCTAGTCAGGTGTAAGAGTTTTCCAGCACTGTGAAATAATTGACTTTAGCGAACAACAAATGTAAAACAAATCAGAAACAGGACTGGTAGATTGTTGAAAAATACTCATCATTCTGGACTGCGTTCCAAAGCCAGCAATTAATCTAAATAAAGCTCACACATATTTATTTAGATTTAAATCTCTATGTGTAATGTGAAAAGGACTTCTAACGATGACATTTTAATGACTTTATATGCAAAGATTTTTGCCTTGTTTTCTTTTTCACACATACCACTCCTCTTTAGAGATGACAGAGCCATCCATTTGAGGAACCATATCAACAGAGACCTCCACTTCAGACCCATAGCCATCCCTGTAACCTTGTTCATTATATCTCAACCTCTTGTTGTCCTCCACTGGACTGTAGGTCTGCATCCTGTTGGGAGGATGATTATGGAACTCTGGTACATGTTCACCTAAGAAACTGGGACCTCCATAAATTTCAGGTTTCTTCTCATCCTCAGGATAGTTCAGGTCTTCAGGATAGGTCAGGCTCTGAGGCAGAGAGGGGCACGATGACAGGTCGCTAGCTTTGCCAAAGCCGTTGGCCAGGACCTGTTTTTTGGTGCTGTAATCACCTTTAAATGTGCGCCTCTGCCGATGAAAGAACACCACCAGCAATATAATGGCTGCCAGTAGCACTGTTCCACACACAACCGCTCCACCGATAGCAGCTCCTGCTCGCTGTTGCTCGGTGTGTGTGGAACTAGGGGACTCTGGGTAAGGAGAGATGGAAGGGAAGAGGGTATAAGGCTTTCTCTAATTCCTCTAACAGCCCCATTTTGCATAGTTAAAACTGCTGGGGGAATTCTGTAATATTTTTTCAATCCTAATATTTTTTAATATAGAAGGAGATTTCTCATTGCACATCTAAGTGAGAGAGTGAGTAAGTACGTAATTAAGTACGTATGTAACGTACTTAAGCTAGTAAATAAGTTTGTAACTGGATACCTAGCTAGACAGTCAAACATCTTGGTCGCATTCAAGGCAAATATTATAATTATCTGGCCTTTTGTCATTTGATTTGATTCATGTTCTCCACCCCAACCTTTAGCTAAATATGATTACCATCTGTCATCTAATGATTGCCAGCTAGCCGACTAACATTGGCCATGTGCATGAATATTTCCACAATTTTATCACCACCGACTTTTTCATTTTAAACAATTAATTCAAATCCTTCCCCCAGCAGCTTTAAATGACATTATGGAAAGGGAGGTAAATGAGGTTAAGGGGGTGATAGTGTTTGACTACTTGAGCGCTGAGTGAAAACTCAGAAGAAGAGAACCAAGCATGCAGCAGACACAGAGCAGCAAGCATCAGCGCATATTTCCTATAGTAAAATTTTGACAGAACATGACAGTCCATTACCACGAGCAGGCGAGTACAGTGATAAATGAGATACCATGCAGTATTTTAGTTTTGTTACAAGATTTCTAACAACTTTATACATAGCATTACATCAAGCATCAAAAAAAAAAAAAAAAAAAACATGCACCTCGGAGAACATTGAGAGGAACCAGACAAGGACGAAATGCTGTGCCAGAAAATCCACACAACAAAATGTTCTTATACAATGGTGATGTTTCAGAGGCAATTCAGTACAATGACAAAAGCTTTCTCACATAAAACATATATCATGAACACTCAGAGATGTAAATTTCGGTCCTTACCTGTTATAATCACCTCAACTGATGCCGAACCTGTACCAATACTGTTCGTTGCATCGCACATGTATGTGCCTGCCATGTCATAGCTCACAGGACCCTTAAAAATTAGTGTCTCCTCACGTTGCATGGCTGTATTTGGCATGGAGCCGTTCAGACTACAAGGACAAAAAAGAACGGGTTGATTTTACAATGAGAGACAGTGTTACATACACCTATGTATTTACAAATTAGGTTTCCCAAATAGCATTATTTAATTAAAAACAGGTCAAAGTTGACAGGTGTGCATCCTTCACCAAGCCTAGTTTTTTCTTCTACTAATTTTAATGCTAGAAATATTCATAAAATACTTTTGATTATATGAATAATTCCATATAAATTCTATAAATATTTTAAAAATTGTCTTGAGACTGACAATTTGAAAGAATTGTACTGTAGCTAGAAAAAAAGGCCCAGTTCCCAAATATTCTCTCAAACATTATTAAAATTTGTACATATTTTTACACTCTTCTTAATTCTATTTAATCATTTTAACCTAATAATTTTTTACGATTGTTTTGGGATTGAGCCCAACACAGGCCCACGTTTCAGGGCCCAATCTCTCCTCCCCCGGGGTGAGGCTGGGAGTGGATCGCTTTTACTTTTCTAATGAATCAGACCAACAATTTTCCCCAAACTCCTATTCATCCCGCTTCAGGCGTAGGTGGCCTCGCCTTCGATTTTGCATGCACCCCCACAAAACTTATATCAAAACATTCAGTCGTGTCTCCCGAGTGCTATTATCCTCAGAAAATGCGCTGTTTTTGAGTTATGAGGATTTGTTTAATACCCATGGCAAACCTCTTTGCTATAGCTGCTCCTATAAAAGCTTGAACAGAAACCCCATCGATCAATAATAAGTAACCCCTTCTACACCCCTTTTAAAACTCGCTCCAAAACTCATTCTCTGTGGAAAAAAATTGGGATTCAACAGTGTATAGATGGTGAATCAGCAAAAAACTACCTTTGTATTTCTCTATTGCCAATTCTCCCTAAATCTTGCAAACCCTCCCCCAAACCAAAAAGTCACATCACAGCCTTAAGCCAGGTATCCGGACTGCTCCCGATAGGAATGTGCCGACTTTACACTACATTTTTTCACACAAAAAGCAAAGAAACTAAACAGAAACAAACACATAATAAACCACTACGAAAAACCACTATCCTGACCCCAACTTCGGACATACAGTACACACAAAACTTAACATTCTGAACAAGTAAAGCCTGCTCTCTGGAATGATCAAAAATGAGGGCTCTATGACTAATCGTTCCCAAGATCCAGCCATAAAGCAGCACAGTCACTTTCTCTTTTAAGCGTGTGCAAGATATCAGATTACATTTTCTTTGTGTCAGACAGCAAGACAACCAGGGTAAACCAACCCCCCCCCTCCACACACACACACACACACACACACACACACACACACACACACACACACGGGGCCGGTGGAGTACGTTACTCTCCCAGCTAAAG
>JAQQZT010000011.1:10431228-10442762 GCA_030068275.1 Clarias platycephalus | reverse complement strand
GATAGATAGATAGATAGATAGATAGATAGATAGATAGATAGATAGATAGATAGATAGATAGATAGATAGATATGTGCTGCACTTTATTGATCCATAATGGAATATTTGGTGGATTTTTTTTTTTAAGGTTTGTGGAACAGCAAAAACAGTGGTTTGGAACGGGTTACACAGTTCTATGACTTGTCTATGATTTGCACACATGTCAGGGGGGGCGGTTACTGTACATGAATAAACATATTCTGACTAATCAGAACTAAGAATTCAAGAGTGCTTGATATAAAACTATTAAATGATAATGAAAGAAAGTATATAAGTTTAATACACTATCAGAGCAGCAAGACATTAGATTATATTATGTGTAATTACACTGAGATTGCTATTGGGTTTCTAAGTACAGTTGAGCTCTTTTTCCAGAAAGCAGCCTTAAGCCAGACATTATACTTAATACAGTGTGCCAGGAAGCTGCAGGAGCCGCTATCTCACTGGGTAATACTATTAGGCAGGGTAAGTCACACTTGACAGTGTTACTGTCATTGCATGCCATAACATCCCTCTAATCTATGATTTTATCAGGACCAAAGCTGTTTACATGACATTAGGAAGGAAGAGATCGCCCCGAAGACTCTTTCCAGTCTGTGATAAGAAAACATGATTGGATGTTTGTAATCTGGCACTCCCGAGCTCTCGGTGCTTGGGGGGTGGTCGGCTGTTGTGGCTTTCAGTGATTACCCCTGTCTTCGTAATCAGGGTTCCTGATCACTTCAGCTCAGACTGCCATGTGTCAGGTTGTAGCTTATCAGCAGCACGAGCCATGGTCAAGTCCAGGGCTTTCTTACATGGCCTGTGACCTGCCGCATTGTATCTGTGCGAAGTCGTCCAGTATCGCCATGGCAACGATCCAGAGTGTAACAGATGGTCGGTGCATGCTCAGTAGAGGCTAAAGAGGGATTGATGAGACCCAGAGGGCGAAAAGTGGGTCAGGATTATCCTCTGTACAGTCAGACGATGCTGGACACCAGAAATAAACACATACACACAAATTCCCTGTGAAGCACGGATGTGCGGGATGTGCATTTGAATATATTGAGAGGATTAAGTGCCAGGCTTTCCATATAACTGTGAAAAGGGTTTTTTCGGTCTGTGACATTAAGCCCTGAGCCTGTTGCATAATTCATAAAAATAATCAGAATTAGTTCACAGGTATTAAAATAATTTTCAAGGGGCTGATGTAGAAATATACCTTCATTTGTGTGCACAAATAGAGAAAATACTACAAATTTATGTCATTATTTTCTTTTTAAAGCATAATATATATTATATTACACTATACTAGGTATAGGTTTTACATTGTTAGTGTATTTTATATATTTCACCATCAATAATATATCTATATCAATATCAAATAATTATACAATAAGTGGAGTGATTAGTTTTTTAAAGGCTTACATGCAAATGGAGTTAATGTCAGCATTAAACAAACACATTGACATGCACGCATCCACCATGAGTAAAGTAATTCTCATTAACAGCAAATCAAATATCAGCTGTTTCAATGGGATTTCCTCCCCTTTTTTTTTTATCTGACTCCTGAAGCCATGTTCTGCAAAAAGCTTAAAAAGCATGTACGGGATCTCATTGTCAAATGGTATTGATCAGGAGAGGAGTTCAAAGCGATTTCCAAAACAGTCCGCGTCATCATTACCAAGTGGGAAAATGGGGCAGACACCAAAAACAGGGTGTGACAATGGCATGAATACACATCTCGATAATTGTGTGTTAAAGACATGAAAATAGGGAGCCACCATATCTGCGTGTTTGTATTGGACCAATAATAACCAACCTAGGTGTTGGGATTCATAAATTTTATGCACTTACTGTATCCAATGACACAATGCACTGTACTGTAGCTTTTCTCTGAAAGCCACACCCCTTAAAAACACACAAAACCACCCTATATGAGCTATAACACCTTAATTTTCCCAGCAACACGAATGACATGCAAATAAAGACACCTCCTTGATCCAGTGATGATAGCGCTTCTCCATGAAAGAGCTCAAACCCAAGACTATCCTGACCTATATCAATATTCCATCACCCAACTTTAAGCATTAAAGTAGGAGAAGTTTTTTGAGGTAATGGGATGGTGTGGTCTCTGGATGTATTTCGATTCACATTACCGCACTGCATTATTCTCTCAAGCCAACCAGCTTGAGACATAGTGAGTTTGTTTAATGGACGTGTCCACACAAATATACTGCCTGGCCAACAAAAAAACGTTTTTGCTTGACTATCTTTATATTTTTGATTGACTTCTGCTTTCACGGCACGCAATGTGGTGACCAATTCACATGTGAAACTGAATCTTCATGCTCCAAGAACCGCTTCAAAATCCAGTGTGGAATATATATGTACCATAAGAAGAAGAAAAAAAAAGAAAAAAAGTATGTACATTCAGGGAATCAGCTGACCAGGATTTTATTGCCACATAACGTTGCTGAGACCTGAGCCACCTCAGATCATAACACTGCCTAACAGAGCCTTGTTCAGCACTATGTATGATGTGTGCTTTGCTTCATGTGCTTCCCTTCTTACCCTGAAATGCCCTTTGTAACCACATAACCTTTTCCCATCATCTAAAGTCTAGAATTAGCCCTTAGTTTTTTTAAGGACTTAACTTAAAGTCCTAGCAAGCCGTTGATTCTATCAATTGTTTATGATACAAATTCACCAGAATTTTAAGTGATCGCTGATCACAATCAATGATTATCTTTTCCTGACCACATTACTCCTGATTCAGAACTATCCTTCGAGGTTTTAGTAATGCTTTGGACGGTTCTTAACCCGATTCCAGTAATTTTATTAATCTCCTCAGTTTTTTTTTCTTGATCCAGGTCTTTTCAAATAGTGACTCATTTTTTGGCCAGTTAAGTACAAGTGTTGCAATAATTTAGTGATATATCTTATAAGGCGCTCTAACTACGCTCATCTATGAAATGCTTCATCTTTACCAAACAGCTTACACTGGAGACTCCTTCCATGAATATTGAATAATTTATTATTATTATTATTATTATTATTATTATTATTATTATTATTAAGATCCTGTTAGCTGTTCTATAGAAACAATAATGTATTAGAACATTTTATGTTCTGGTACAGTATTTGCAATGCCATTGAATTTCGAGTCGTTTATACACTGTACAATAGATTTGCCATTGTGACGCAGCCGTTTTATGGAAAACCAGATGTTAAGCCACTTTCTTATTAAGAAAAATTACTTTTGAACATTAGGAGGAGACATGAGAGTTAAAAAGTCCAACTCCTTCTTGTATGGTTTACAGTTTTGATATATTTAAAAACCACTCCAGTGTTTCATCTCAATAAATCCCGACATCATCTAGCTGTATCATTCTGCGTTCCTGAGATTAATGTTTTTTTTTCTGATTTCCTGAAATGTTCCCTTGTGAATTATGGCATGCTTATTTTAAGTCTCATTAGTATGATTCAGAGAAGACGGAATGTAATCTTAGGGGACTTGGAAGCAGCAGAGGCCTGTAAACTGCAGCATGAATCGATAGGGGAGGTAAAATAAACACGTTGTAATTTAATCCAAGACAAAGAGAGGGAATAATGAGCTTAGTATCTTAGTGCAGGGGGGACGTGTACTTCTTTGATTAATTTGCTTCTTCTGAACTTTTCAAATGTTGTCATTAGAAACGGGAAAAACAGCTTATGAGTGAATGATTGATTAATTAATTGAGGATTTCATTACAACAACAACAACAACAAAAAAAAATTATAATAAGTTTTATAAGCCAAGACAAGGCTTGTCAAAAATATGAGTCACCTGCAAACCTGCAATAAGTAATTACATTTTCACACTTGGGGCTTATTCACCAGCCTAAGCATTTACATGCATAATGTATTTGCTTCGAGAATGCATTACCCTTCAATGAGGATTTGTGGCTTGAAAACACAGCGTTCTTGATGAAAACAATATCTGAAAGATACTTAACTTAAAAACATTTTATTTCAAGCGAACGAACACAATGTTGTTATGTTAGTTAGACGTGCATTAGTAGAGCTAACATTAATCTTACTCTTATGAGTGATGTGATGTGTTACTGTATAGACATCCACACTGGAGGAATGACTTCCACAGCACTGCATTAAAGGATATGATGTAACGTGATACACCGGGAGAAAAACACTGGTTGTACGACATATAAGTACGTACAGCATATAAATCATCGGAATGAAAGCTATGTATATAGTATCATATATAAACACAATTGCCAGGTTAAATAAACTGTGCACTTGGCTCTGTGAAAGTCTCTACTGTGTGTATGTAAAGAATAAAACATCATGGGGACATGCCATTATAGGAAAATAATCGACAATTTAATGATGTGACATTGCATGATGGCAAAATCATCTTGTACATCAGTATGACAATCGTTGCATTTTTTTTATTATTTATTTATGACTGACACATTATATATATTTTCCCCATTTTTTTTATTTAATGTTGTGGAATATCCAAGAGACAAAGCAGTCCGTGTTATCATTGCCATTGATTCTAAACAGCATTTCTGTTATCAGCATCTTATTATTATTAATTGTTTTAATGTTTTTTTTTAAGTGCTGATACCAGATGTTCAGTCCATAAATGTTAAATAAACATCACATTACAGAAAGGTTTATAATAAACCTTTCAGAAATCTGTTTATCGTGGGGCTTTGATTATGTTGAGCATCCATCGTGGTCCCTGTGAATGAGTTGTTACCATAGAAACGATAAAGTATTAGAATGAGGGCAATCATCTTACCCTGTGTGATTTGCAGCTGGAACTACTCTCAGAGCTGTTGTTACAGAGAATGAATCAACAGCTTCTGACAGATTGATGCATGCAACAGATATACAGTACTGTTGCTTCAGTTGGAAGTGTGTTTACTTTTTATGTATGTTTTAAAACAGAATAGAGGAAGAGAGAGAAAGAAAGAAAGAAAGAGAGAGAGAGAGAGAGAGAGAGAGCTAAACAGCTGGAAGTTACATGCATCTGCAGTAGCAGCATCCTCCTCTCTTCTTCATGCAGCTTGCAACTACAACCTACCATTCATTAAGCATCACACACAGCATGGTGCTCTGCTTTTATAGCCACTGAGTCTAGTTTGCCTCCTGGCTTTACTGACTGTTCAATGTGCATTAAAACCCAAAAGCGTAAATCCACTCCGCTCACAACACAGCAGCATTCACAGAAACCGCCAAAATCTTACCTGCTATTGCAAGGACGGCGATCAGAAGAAACTGGAAAGCCAGAGTAAACATAATCTGTCTTTATGAGCAGGTTATGAGGTGAGAAATAGTCCAGAGTCCCATTTATCGGGGATCGAGTGAATCAATCGCGCGATCGGAAAATGAAAAGCGCGCGTGCTCTCCGGGTTCAGTCAGCGCTGCTCTCTAAAACAGCTGGATGGAAAAGCTTTCTCTCTCTCTCTCTCTCGGTGTGTGTGTGTGTCTGTTCAGCTGTGCGTGGGCAGCTTCAAGCACAGGACACTGAGATTAATGAGCTACAGGTCACAATAACAGTACTAGCTAAGACCTAGACACCTCTGATGGTATTTGCTGATTGTTTTCCTCGTGCTGTTTTTAGCTGTTCTGCTCGTTCTCCTGTTCTTCCTCTCATTGTTTTGCAAACAGACGTCTTTAACACTTACTGTTACACAAAGGATACTTGCTGAGCCTGTGTGCATAAATCTACAATCCGACAAGCTCCCTTAAATCGTTAGTCACTTTGTTTAAATGACTTTAATGGGAATGGATCGCCCTTTCCCCAAGAGCTTCTCTGGATGAATAAAAATGCATAACGTGTTTAAATGTATGAGGGCGGAGCTACGAAAAGCGCGAGGACGATGCTCTCATAAAAACATGGACAAATGAATGGTTTTCCCGATTCTGGAAACTACAAGATGTAACTTGCGCCTCATTTTTTTTTTAAAAAGATGTGATACATTACTTGGTCTAATTTGGTCTAAAATCTCAGTAAACAAAAGGAAAAACAAAGATAACACGCACCTACAATTTTATCCACATGAAGATACTCTATGAATACTATCGATATGCAAATATGCAAAGACACGCCCCCGACACTATACGCCACGCCCATTGTCCCTTGGAACATAATTAGCCTTTAAGGTATATTTTATGTAACCACTGCTGTTATAGGACAATAATCAACAGTGAGGTGATGTAAAGTTTTCCTTTATCAGCATGCACTGAAATATTTTAGTCATCTTATAATTCAGCAGTTTTATCGAATGCTGAAATAAATGAAAAAAAGAACACTAAACTAGTGTAGTTCTTATTTGTTCAAAGTTATGCCTAATGTTGGGAAACATTCAAAAAAGTAGTTGCTGTTATAAATTGTCAAAACAATTTGTCTATGTGCAAAAATTATTCCTTTTTTACTTTCAAAAGTGAAGTGCAGTTGTCCAATGTTTATGCGCTTGTATGTGGATAAGGACAGTATCTTTCATGTCTTAAGCAACTATCTCCCTCATGTGGTCAATCCCTGTACTACATTTCTCCCCCTTTTTAAGACTTGTACGTACTGTATATGTTTTTATATTCACATGTCAGGTATATTGTTTAGTATAGATTTGTGCACTTCAGACGTCTTTACTATTCTTTTTATGCTGGTCAGCAGTCAGGGAGTCTATCTCGGTGTGAGATGAGAATACATAGGGGCTTTTCACCATAGGCAGGAGAGGTCATCTCTGGGATGTTTTCGCAAGGGGAAACTGAAAAGAAGAAAACAAAAGAAACCTACAGTGGCATTGGAATAAGATGTAAAATTCAACATAGACCGTAATCCAGTAACCTGAGCTCAGGACTGAATCAGAGACACCACAAGGCACGCAGACCCTCAAGCCATTTGTAGAAGTTCTTTAACTCTCAAGACTCTAAAAGGGGTGTTTCAGGCACAACCTTAAAAACAACCGTAGTATGAAGACTATAGGAAATTAGTTCTAAAGACATTTTAAGTGTTTTTATGGGGCCTGAAGACATCCCTAATAGATCTCTGGTTCTGAAGATGTCCTGCAGTCCTAACTAGTTTTTTCACATGATTGCATGGAGCATGTGATTAAATTTTTTCAGAGGTGAACTTCACACACACACCTGCATACACACACCACAAAGCCCCCAAAATGATAAAACCCTAGATAACTTCAGGATGAATTTCTTTAACTACATTTTAGTCTGTATGCCCTGTGGGGGTCCCTGGTTCAGACTAAATCGTACTTCTTTCACTTCCATCCAAATACACTCTTTGTTCGGTAATCAGAGAGTGAATGACAGATGAGAAACCGAAGTTTTGTCGAAGTTAAGTTTTGTCTTAAAACGACTCCAGCACATTAAAATTCACTTATACCACTTCAGGACTGTAATTTCTGCGGTGAAAATATTAAGTAACCCAAGTAAAAGTATTTAGTTTAGCTTTTCTAATTAATATCTAGAGGTGCAAGTGTTCGTTTAGGTAGCTTATTAGTAGCTTATTTTAAAGTAAATTATTAAATCTGGCAAGTAAGTGTTCATAACATCACTTTTACAAAACATTTTTATTTGAGCACAACACTGGGCTCTCAATTTGGGTATTTTACACACCCTCACCTTCGACTGCTGCGAATATGTTTGCTCTAATGACCCGTGTTTTATCTCATAGTGGCGTTTCACATTATTGCTTTGTATAAGTGCCACTGTTTTGGAACATCTGAGACAAACTGGTTTTAATGTACCACAGGAGGAATAAACCTACATTCATTTGTCCATACATCTTTAAAGCTTAAGTTACCACAGCCTACTTTTCTTTCTTTGGAGTAAACCATGCTGTGTTTGCAACCAGGCTGTTGCTCTGGGTATTTGGGCAACTTGTAAAAAACTGCACGGTAAACTATTGTATTGATTGGCTCTGTTCAGTGACACATACAGCCATGCCCAATTTGAGGAAAAAATTACTATATTTGTCAAAAAAATGCTAGATGCTGTCACGTAATCTAGCATATAACTCCTCATAATGTCCCTTCTACTAAGTGTCTAGGGCAGCATGAAGGTTAGCACTGTTGCTTTGCACCTCCAGGGTCGAGGGTTCAATTCTCACCTCAAGTCTGTGTGCATGGAGTTTACATGTTCTCCCCGTGCTTGGTGGGTTTCCTCCAGGTACTCCGGCTTTCTCCCACAGTACACAGACATGCAAATTAGGCTAATTGTTCCCAAATTGCCCTCAGTGTGTGTGTGTCCTAAAATGGACCCCCCACCAAAGCCCTGTAAAAGGATAAGCTGTATAGAAAACGAAGGAATGTATATTGTACTTTTTTTTTTAAAAATGCAGAAATACCAAGTTGAAAAGTATGGTTTTATTTATGTATTTATATACAGTATATGGATTTATATATATTTTATATATAGTATATATTATTGAGTGCATAACTGAACATAGTTTTCAGTTGAACATTTCAGCATTTTTTAATCTAGCATACACACACATACACAGTATACAGTACATTTCAAAATAGATTTTTAATCCAGTATCTCAAAATAGTTTAATATTTCATAAGATTAATCAATAAATGCATAAATGTCTGAAAAGCATCTTAATTTATGTACTGTATGCAATACTTTGGTTAGGTCTGACGAATGACTGCATTAATGTGACATGATATGGGAATGCACTGCTGAGGCGTTATTGAAAACCAATAGCAGCCTTCAGCTCACCTGTATTGTTGGGTCAGAGGTTTCTCATCCTTCTCCTAACAATATCGCTTTAGATTCTCTATTGGGTTCTGGTCGGGCAAATTGGCTGGCCAGTCAAGCACAGAAATAACGCAGTCGACTTAATGTTATGGCTGATTGGTGTATTTATATTATGATCACATTTTAACATGATGTCATGTTTACTTGTATTTGCATTTGCACATTCAGTCTGAAATGCATTTTCTCGTGTGTTTCACATTTTACTCACATCTAAAAATAAAAAACGATATTAAGACAAATTAGTGTTGTATTAACAGAGATTTTTTTTTAGCTAAATAAAAACAAACAATTTATTCAAATGAGTAGATAATAAAATAAATTTATAGTGTATAATTATGTATTTGTGGCATCATGTACAGTAGCTAACGTATGGATCATGATTAATGCAACAGTTTGTATCTATCCTCCACATTTTATGTGTGTTATCAGATCTTATTTTAGAATCCTTTCAAATGCACAGTGCTTCTCCTCAGATCCCCCTGTCATTACCATCACACGAGGGAAATTAACAATTCAAAATAAACCAGCGGAATTAATTTACCCACTATCTGCATGTGTCATATTCAAAAGTAGCACCATTTAGGGCACATCTGAGGCTGAATATTTCAGAGTGTTTCAAAATTTAATTTATATTTTAATATTTTTGTACAATATTACATTAATATAAGGTGCATTACATTTTCTAACAGATGTCCATTTTAGAATTTTTGCTCAGTTCAGCTTAGTTTGAACTGAGACCCATGAATTATGTACTGTACAGTGATGGCTGCTCATGGTATTAGATGAAAGGCTTAAATCTAATTTTTATCATTGACACTATTAGAGTTAGGAAATGTGTTATATTGCAAGGTTTCACATAATCAAAAGCATGAAAAGCGGGAGTCAGATAATGCTTGTGTGTATGAAGAGACCACTTGTCAAATGTAACATGTCTTTTGTGGACATATTATTGTTTTTTTATTCTTTAGTTAATGGAGTCTGTATCACTGTACCCCTGACTAAAAACATTTAGCAGCTTTACATCTGATTCCAAGGTAAAACTGTATTGTGCATAGTTCATCTGTGTGTGTGTGTGTGTGTGTGTGTGTGTGTGTGTGTGTGTGTGTGTGTGTGTGTGTGTGTGTGTGTGTGTGTGATTAAGCTAAAGCTACAGCTACAGTATAGGCAACACCACTAACACGTAAATCAGGTTAACAGATACACAAGAGACAGGCGAACTTCAAATTGACCGACAGCTAAACCAGCCAATCAAAGCACTGCATGAGAAAAAAAAATCCAGGTCAAATCCAGTGCTGTGTGGCCAAAAGTATTGAGGAAAAAAATGAAATTCAATGCTTTTCATAGGCATTCTCGTTTTTTTTTTTAATTGACTTTTTAAAATAATTAATTACATTACATTGTATGCAATTAAATTGCTATATAACAATCAATATTTAGTATGAAGTCCATTATCATTCAAAACCTGCTGGATCCGGCTGGGCATAAAGTCAAAAAGACATCAGCAGTACTCGGTACATGCCTGCTTGATTGTACATGCCTGCTTGATTGTTTCCTGAAGGTCAACCATCACAAGATGGTTTCTTATTTCTATTAAAATAAGAAGGCCCTTATCTCTCAACTGCTCAGATGTAAAAAATGAAATAAAACTCAATGTCTCTCTGGATAAGGGCGTCTGCCAAATGCCTAAATAAAAATGTAAATGTATTAGTTGTTTTTAGTTTTCTATTGTGTTTAGGTCTGGAGATGACCCAGTCACAAAGCCAGTTTTTCATCACGTTTCAATTACTAAGCACAACTCTTTAGTCAGATAGGCTAGAACTAATTAGAGGAATCACCTGCTTTGCTATAACACATGGCATATGTTGTCTTTATATACTATATACAGTGAAACCTCCAATTGCGAGTAACGTGGTTTGCGAGTGTTCCGCAAGACGAGCAAAGATTTATTAAAATAAATTTTGACTTGGAAAACGAAAACGAAGTCTTGGTTTACGAGTACCAAGTATCATGTATGCGCTTCTTGTTTTGACGCCGAGCATCACGTGATGACAACTGAGCCAACGGTTTTTCTCTCTCTTGCGCTGCGGAATTGTGGGTAATCGTCTCCCCTGCTGGATCAACATCTGTGCACGCATGTACTGTTTACTATAACACTGTGACCATGTGTGCGCGCGTAAAACATATTTTATTTTGTGTTTGTATGCGTGTGTGTACAGCGCGCATGTAAAGCAAAAGCAAATCTCATTAGAGAGGTTAAAGATCAATTTTCTCTCTCTGCTCAAGGCTTAGCTTGCTCTTTGTGTCTATGTGCGAGCGTGCCCCACACTCTTTCACTCTGCTCTACACAGAAACACTGCTCTGTCGCAATTCTTTTCAAACATAAAGTGCAGGTTAATTTGCTTTATTTTTACTTTATATGTTGTGTTAATTATTTTTATGTATTTATTTTTTGGGGCTGTGGAACAAATAATTTGAGTTTCCATTATTTCTTATGGGGAAATTCGATTTGGTTACGAGTGTTTTGAAATACGAGCCAGTTTCTGGAACAAATTATGCTCGTAATCCAAAGTTCCACTGTATACTTTTGGCCATCACTTTTTTATCTATTGCCTCTATAACAGGCATGTCTTTCAATTCTTTTGTAAAAGGGTCATTGACGGATAAGACTTTTTAAAAGGCCAATTTTAAAATACCAAAAATATGGATATGTTTGGCCATTTTCT
>JAQQZT010000011.1:10338575-10376473 GCA_030068275.1 Clarias platycephalus | reverse complement strand
GGCACGACTCTCCTGATCCGTCACCCAAGAGGAAGTCTCGGCACGACTCTCCTGATCCGTCACCCAAGAGGAAGTCTAGGCACGACTCTCCTGATCTTTCACCTAAGAGGAAATCTCGCCATGATTCCCCAGACCTTTCACCTCCCAGACACAGGGCAGACACCAAACACAGACGGCACGACTCCTCGTCTCCTTCTCCTCCACGAAAAACACAAAAACACCATCATAAAGGTACATAACACTTTCTTATCCTCGTACCTTATCCTCATGATTGTTCCTTAATAAATATATATAAAATATCTTGTGTCTGTTTAACAGATTCCCCACAGAGAGAAAAGTCCAAATTCTCTTCAGCTGGATGTGTACCAGACCTGTCCCCACCACGAAGACGTCCTAACACCAGATGGGACTCGGACGCTAATCTGTCTCCCCCAAGGAAAAGAGTGCAGGGCGGATCGGATTCTGACCTGTCCCCTCCCAGGAAGAGGCCACAGAATAAACGTGGATCGGACTCGGATCTCTCTCCTCCTCGTAGGGCTCGCTCTCCTGCTGCACAGACCGTAAGATAATTAGGTTGATAATTAGTTAAATGTCATCTGTTTCTTATAACATTAGTTTTCTCACTTAAAAACCAAGTGCCGTTTTTAAACAATACAAATCAACTTCAAATACAAGAGTTTCTAGACAGACATATCAAATAATTTACTCCTACCACAAAGGATTAAAATGTATACATTTTGCAGAGTGTACAACCTGTAGGATTATAAACAGCAGTGTATTTACCTTCTCAAACCGTTTTTATTTATTTATTTATTTTGGTCTCAAAACTCAACTTGACAGTGAGCGCGCAGGTTGAGTGGTTACAAGCACGCAGGTGCATTCAGCTTCTCACGCGGGGCTTCTAAAGGACACGATTTTCTAGAATCATTAGTGCATTTGGTGTTTTGAGATTGTTGTAAGCGTATGGAATGAGTGCATTTGAAGAAGAAGGCAGATCATTGCCTTTTTTTTTTTTTCTTTGATATTGCAACGCCCTAAAAATGAGTTCTCTGTTGCGCCACCTGTAAGCTTCTGCGCTCGGTGCAGAATCGTTAATATCTAAGGCTGATATATCACAAGTCACGCCCAATCAAACTGAAAACCAGCCGATTCTGATCACTGGCCGATCGAGGCGTTCATCTCCTAGTTTAAAGCCAATTGAACTTCATTTAATATTTTTTGGATTTAGTTTCTTGATCTGTTGTAAACTATTCAAACTCACTCTCATTAAGTTCTTTGCAGTTTGTCAACCAGTTATTTTGATGCCATCATAAACTTAATCTTTTTAAAGAATGAAAATTTTTTATTCTTTAATCTGATTGCTTGCAGGGGCCTCAAATGTTATCTGGTGGAGCTGCCGGCCTGGTGTCGACCGAAACCCTGCGGAAAGAGAAGAAAGAAATGCGAAGACTGGAAAAACATAACCGCCCACTGGAAGGTCTTTGATTAAAAACGGTGTAAATAGGACTGTATTTCTAGCACCGTAGTTCTTTTATGAGTTGTAATACTTTAACCCTTGTCTTAACGTTGACTGTTCATTTTCCCCAGAGGAGTCCCGTCATGCAGAGACCATTTTTAGAGATAAAACGGGAAAGAAGCGTGACCTGGAGTCCGAGCATGCCGAGCAGAGCAGGAAAGCGGGGGAGAAGGCAGAGAGGGATGAGAAATATGCACAGTGGGGTAAAGGGTGAGGATTTTACAGTTTATATAGACAAAGTACTGTGGGAAAAGTCATTATATAAGAAATAAAGCACTGCATGGTGCAGCCTTGCATGAAGCTGAGTTACTATTACCACTATTATTCTGGAATAATTATGTCACACAGTATATTTTATCCATTTTTAGTAACTAGCGCAAGAGTTATCTATTTATCTGCCGTTATAAAAGCTCTATATCTCTCTATACCGTTATCTCTCTCTCTCTCTCTCTCTCTCTCTCTCTCTCTCTCTCTCTCTCTCTGTCGGTCATACACAGAGTGGTGCAGAGTCAGATGCAGCAGGAGAATGTAGCCAATGCTCTCAAAGAAGCTCAGAAGCCGCTGGCACGTCACATTGATGATGAAGATCTGGACAAAATGCTAAGAGAGCAGGAGAGAGAGGGAGACCCGATGGCGGCTCTTCTGCGCAGGAAGAAGGAGAAGAATGCGAAAACCAAAGGGATCAAAGGTGAGGACTGATAGAGTAAGAGCAGTAAAACTAACAGATCGCAATAAAGCATTCATTAATGAGTTACCAGCTTGCATACAGCATTATTTTTAAAAAGGCAGTAAATACAAGGAACCTCAGAGATCCATGTTTCGTAAATGGCAAGTTTTAGGTTTCAATTACTATGAATAAAATTTATTTCTTTTATCACTTCTGGTTTTATTGGATTGTAAAAAAGTTCCCATTTTTTTGTCACCCTGTATATACACGTTTCTGACCGTAAGTCACACCAGTGTTGACAGAAATTAGAAAACAAGCCTCTTAGTTCTGTTTTATATAAAGGCAAAATAAATATTCGCTTACTGAGATATCATCTAGTGTTTATCAGTGTTTCCTAAAGTTTGGGACATGGCACCTCCTGGTGGGCTATGATAGTACTGCTGGTGGGCAGAGAGCGATCATTTCCAATAAATAAAAGTTGAAAATTTACAGGCACATCCATGGATTCATGGTATTGGTGCCAAAGTCGGACCTTACCATCTGGGTGCCTCAGCAGAAATTGAGATTTATCAGACCAGGGTGTTGTCACTCGTCTAACTCATTGATGTGTTGTGCATTCTGAGATGCTTTTCTGCTCAAGTTTACAGAGTGGATATTGGAGTTCTGTCAGCCCAGTCTGTTGACCTTTTCTCATCACCAAGGCATTTGCATTTGCAGATCTGTTGTTTCTGGAAGCTTGGTCTTTAATGCACCATTCTAAGTATAGAGAGAGCATCACTAAATGGCGACCCATGGTCCGGATTCGAACCCCGATGCTTTTCTGATAATGAGGGAAATTACAGTAGTATACTAGTAAACTAGCACTTCTTCCCCGGAGGTTGGCGTGGCTATATGCATCACTCAACAGAGCCAATCGACACAATAGTATAGACAGAATGTCCCGAAGAAACCGAATCTAAAGTGCGACACAGCATGGCCTACTCAAAGATGAATGGACAGATCATTATATGTTTATTCAACAATAAAAAGCAGTAATGTGAAGTGCCACTATAAGGCAGAACATGGGTCGTTGGAGCAAACACTTCACATTCATTCACAGCCCAGCAGCATACAAATGATGATTCACTAAAGATTGAAAATAATAATAATAAATTGTATCCCATAAAAGTACAAAGAAATGTACAACAAGGCCATGAAAGATCAAACTGTTCACATGTTTAACATAGTTACTAAACATGCCCAAGCCCATCTGGCACTAGCAGTGATGCCAAGCTCAGGATCACAGAGATCACATTATTTCCCCCCATTCAGGTGGTAATGTGCACATTACCTAAAGCTGGCCTGCACAGTATCTGGATGATTTTAAGCCACACAATTGTCTAAATAGATAATTGCTTAAATAAGTTGGTCTACAGAATTTTCTAATAAGGCGCTCAATAAGTGTATATGCATTTTAGGCAGTTTAGATATTATGTTTTGCCTTTTTACCTGTTGATTTCTGCTTGTCCTTCTGCTTGTTAAGTTTCTAACAACTTCTAATCATTTCTAATACTGTATTTGTTACACCTGACCTGATCATGTCAACACCTTATACCTTATTATTATTATTATATTGATGTTTAATGTGTGTTTGTTTGTTTGTTTTTAAGAGAGACCTCGTTATCGGGGTCCTCCTCCGCCCCCAAATCGCTTCAACATCATGCCTGGATATCGCTGGGATGGAGTAGACAGGTCAATTATTATTATTATTATTATTTTTATCTATGATACTTGTGGGAGATGCTGTTAAAGGAGAATGCTCAGCGACTGCCAGTCAGAGTTACTGCCCCATAGTAACTCATGTTCCCATAAGAGCCCAACTCAATGTTTTGTTCTTGTTATACATTAATTATGAAATTTTAAAACTTTCTATTCATTAAAAATGTGTTCCTGCACTTTATTATGGCATATACAGCAATACACAAGACTGATAGAGCTTTTATTAAATCTTTTTTCGTCTCTTCCCTGGTGTGTAGGTCTAATGGGTTTGAGCAGAAACGCTTTACCAGAATGGCAGATAAGAAAGCTTTGCAGGAGGAAGCATACAAATGGAGTGTGGAGGACATGTAGACACATATCAGGAAGTCTGAGTGAGAGTGTGTGGATTTGTGTGAGAGCGTGTGTATGTTGTTTTGTTTTGTTTTCTAATTCACCAGCATGGACCTAGTTGTCTGAAAAAACTTTTTGATGGAAATGTCATTACTTGATTGACTAAGTTGATCGACCAAACTACATACAAAACATTTTGTGTATTTTAAGGACTTCACCAGTTGTATATGTGTATCTGGTTTACTTTGTGAGGATTAATAAATGTTGTGTTTTCCTAATGTCGAATGCAAATATGTTTTTTTTTGTTTTGTTTTGTTTTTTTAATGAATGATTTGTTTAAATTATCACAACATGTGTAGCTAAAAACCGTGGTGTTTAGTGTAATAGGGAAAACTCTCTCTAAGCACAAGATGGTGCTCTTCACTTGATCGTTCTGATTCGTCTTTCTTCTGACAGCCTTAGGAAATAACATTTGAAATACAAATACAAAATGGACGCAGGCGAACAACATTGAGAATCAAGTGATGTAACCTCTTTACTGTGACACAAATTTTTGTTTAAATCTATAATAATTGTATTCATCAGCAATTGGACCGAATTTAATGTATCTCTGTTTGTATTCAATTAAGGATAAGCCAGTTCCATAAAGTTTCACATCGGTAAAAATATATATGATTTTCATTTTAAACACGACGGTTAAGAAGTGTTTTGGGTGGAAAAAGATTATTTTTCACATTAAATGTATACAGGGTAGTGGGGGCTTAGAGCCTATCCCAGGAGACTTAGAGCACGAGGTGGGGGTACACCTTGGACAGGGTGCGCGCACACAATTTGAGAATGCCGATTAGCCTAACCTGCATGTCTTTGACTGCAGGAGGAAAGTCACCAAGCATAGGGAGAACATACAGTACGAACTCCATGCACATACACACACACACACACACACACACACACACACACACACACACACACGGCAGGAATTGAACCCCTGACCCTGGAGGTGCAAAGCCACAATGTTAAGGACTATAACCACCGTGCTGCCACCAAGACATGATGTGTAATATAAATCTCTACACTCACATGTAGATCTTCATGAATATCATACAAACACTTGTTTAGGACACTGTGTGACTTAACATAATCTATAATTAGTGCAGCCTTCCTAAACAGTTTGAGTCACGGTTTATTTCAATACACTTTTGCTTCGTTTCACCATCTAGTCCCCATCTCCTAATCTTTGAGAGGCCATTGAAGAACTTGTCATGTTCATGAAACCAGATTGATTGGAACCTGACTTGGTCTGCTGTTTTAGCACATCTGAATCAAGTTTCAACTGGCCATTCTTCGTAAACCTCTCTCATCAACGAGGGCATTTTTTGTTTGAAAATCCCAGGACATCAGCATGCATTAGAGATACTCAGAACGTCTGGCACCAACAATCGTACCATGCTCAAAATAAGTGAGTTCACATGTTTTCCCATTCTTATGGTTGGATTGAATGTTAACTGAAGCTGCTGGCCGGTATTTGCATGATTTTATCCATTGCACTGCAGCTACACGATTGGCTGACTAGATCATTTCATGCATGTTCAGGTGTTCCTAATAAAGTGCTTGTTGTGTGTAGATCTACTTTGCAATTGAATTTGTAAAAACACTTTTTCAACCAAATCATTTACAAATGCATTTTATGAGTGAATAAATAATCAGTGGTGATATTTGAAGTAGATATATGGATTTGGAGAGACAGATTTTAATTTTTTATAGTAGATTAGGCATATACTGTAGGATCAATGAAAGATGTAAATGCAAAGTTTAAACATTCAATATTTCTGATTACATTTAGAGTTAAATGGAAAATGGTGTCAATTCGATTTTTGCTCCTTGGTGCCTTTAACAGTGTGATCTGGTAGTCTGATGGTGATTTTGGAAGAGCAGCAGTTGTGAACAGTCCTATTATTCTTCTTTCTGTGGTTCGGTTAGACATTACGGACGTCTTCAGGTCATCTACTGCTCTCTGAATCTGAGCTGGAAGCTTTAATGCGGCTTAACACAGTTTAGGTGTCTTCTCTTTAAGCGACAGTTGCGCCTTCACTTGAACCAGAGGAGGACGTGGATGAAGAGAGATGTCCCATCCGGGGTAGGTCTCCATTTGGACTGTCTTAAAGTCACCCCTGCAATAAAGCAATTCCTTTTGAGATGATAAAATTATATAAATATGCATACATCCATCAAATGAGTGCCTAAATACTGTATTATCCTATCCAGCATATGCGTAACGTTGCTTGCCTCAGTGTTGGGTTGATTGCAAGGTTATCAGGGCGGGGCAGGGCTTGAAGTCTCCTCCCATAGAGGCACTGTGGTCGAACAAAGCTCTGTTGGTAGTGTGTTTGGTAGTGGGCTGTTGGAGTCCTCTCACGTCTTAATGGGATTTTTCTCATCATCATCATCATCATAGGACCACCATGTAAAGCCTGCGCTCGATAAGCCTCTTGGTTGGTTGTTATGTAGCTGTGATCCCCTGTAGTGGTGAATAATTCAGGGTTTAAAAAAAGTTAGTAATTTTGGGCACAAGGTGTGTGGTCCATACACTATTAGAACAAGCAATGCATTTATACACTGGGTCTCATTTATTAATCTTATACAAGGGCCGTACGTTTATCAATTGAGAGCTTATTCAAATTGCACATGTTGGTAGAGTAACTCTTGCTCTATACAAACATGTTACTCAACATAGTCTGCATAATAAGCAATGCATTCGTGCCCTCACTAAACCTGACTCTTGAATCCTTTTTGAAGATCCCTTGACGAGCTATGTGCACAGATGGATGATGCAGTTTAAACAAAAGGAAATCAGCATTGAAGACCAACCATGCAGTAGGAGATCTTCAACTGCAGCAAAGGGAATTTCATTTTGAGTTTAATGATGGTGGAAATGCATCACTTGTGATGGAGACTATGTTGAGTAGTACCATTGTATAGATTAACTCTAGTTAAACTACTAGTTACTCTACTGTCAGTTAAGAAAAAAGTTATGCCCATTTTGATTAATACAAACCACCAGTAAATTGTCGATTACCAGTTGCCAATCACTCGTAAATTAATAATCGAGGTACACCTGAAATACACAGCTGCGCAAGTACAATTAAAATCTATAATCACATAAACCAAGTTCTCAATTAAATGGCAAGAGAACAGCTTGTGATAAATCTGCTAGTAATGCATCTCTGTACACACTAACTCCTAATATCCTATTCTGCTATTATCAGAATACCATTTATCTAGCCTTTTATCTGTTTTAAAAATCATTTTTGCTTTTAGTATCTCATCATTTTTAGGATTGCTTCCTTTTAGGTTATTAAAATAAAATAAAATTATATTTGCATGTGCATTTGAAAAATATGTGCAGTTAAAACTAATTTGTAAGACCAATTTGTTTTTTATTTGATGACACTGGTTCATATTAAACCTGTAAATGAAACATGTTATGCGTCTGTTTAATAAAGGAATCTGCCTCACCCTCTAGAACCAGACTGCACTTCAGCATCTGCTTTGGTTCAGTCCTGGAATAAGGTTTGGGGCCAAAAGCTATTTCTGATGTTGTCACCATCTTTTCATGCTTATCTGGGTAAAGCAATAAACCTGACAGAAAAGTAAGACATTCAGAATGATTAGAAATGTAATTTAATGTAATTTAATTTAATTTAATATATACAGGTGCTTCTCAATAATTGAGAATATCATTAAAAAGTTGATTCAAAAAGTGAACTCATAAATAGATTCATTACACACAGACTGATATATTTTATGTGTTTATTTTCTTTCAAAAGTACTTATACCTGGTTTAAGAACCATGGTATTACTGTTCTTGATTGGCCAGCAAACTCGCCCAACCTAAACCCTATAAAGAATCTATGAAGTATTGTAAGGAGTAAAATGCGAGACACCAGAATAGCTAAATAGCTAAAAGCGCAGAATAGCTAAGAGCTGCTATCAAAGCAACCTGGGCGTCCATAACACCTCAGCAGTGCCGCAGACTGATCGCCTCCATGCGACGTCACATTGCTGCAGTAAATCATGCAAATGGAGCCACAACCAAGTATTAAGTGCTGTACATGTTCATACTTTTCAGTAGTTCAACATTTCTGTGTTAAAAATATTTTTTATTGGTCTTAAGTAATATTCAAATTTTTCGAGATACTGAATTTTGAGTTTTCATTAGCTGTAAGCCATAATCAAAAGATTAAAATTAATAGAAATAAACAAATGAAATATTATAAGTCTGTGTGTAATAAATCTATATAATATATGAGTTTCACTTTTTGAATTGAATTACTGAAAAGAATCAACTTTTCGATGATATTCTAATTTACTGAGAAGCCCCTGTTTATCACTGTCACTGTGTTACACTAACAAGTGAAGTAATACTATATACTAAACATAATATAGCTAACAGCTAAAAGTAAACACTTTAAATATCAACTAAACTATTTGGAGTTAGAGGATTTACAGCTCTTTTGTACTGAAAGTAACTTATCAATCAAAGTCTTTTTTTTTTTTTACCGTCCACTCATTGTGGATCTAGAGAAAAACTCTTCTTTGCTACAGTTATTATATTTAAGGAAAATTATATCAAATGCAATGATATAAGACTGACCAAAATGCTACTTTAATGTAAATGAATTTGTTTTTGTTTGTCATACTTTTTGTTTTGCTTCATTAGCATATTACCTGCCACAGGAGGAAGTTCCCCCACCTGTGGGAAAGCTTGCAAGGGCTTTATCCTTTGAGCATTTTTAAGATGCAGCAGTCTAACATGGAAATCATGACGAGTGCGAGGAAGTGGGCAAAACTGCTTTGTTAGCGGCCTTTTCTGTGTGGCCATTACTTTGCACTAAAGAGAGAGAAAAATGCTTGTTAGTACACATTTACCATTTACATTGTGTTGTCTGTGCTGGGTTGCCATGATACGCTTGCATTACTGCAATGCCCAGAGTAAGTGTTAGACATTTTGTAGTGTTGCAAATACTTGGTGTACAGTAATGTGCTGTTTAATCGTAGTGCACTGTATATCTACTTTCACATTCAACAGTAGTTTACATCAAATTGTAATCTCTGTAGCCCTTAAATCTCAGAGCTTTTTATTGGCTATTTTTCCATTCCATTCCATCCATCCATCCATCCATTGAGGAATCTCTGTACTCCAAGTAGGGACTGTGGAGGCCAATTGTGATCATTGTATTTATTCCCATTTTTAAGATTATAGTACGACATCTGGTCAATATTTACATGTGCATTCCCACACTACTGGCAGTTTAGGAACTCCAATTAGCCTAATCTACATGTCTTTAGACTGTGGGAGGAAAACAGATTACTCGGGAGGAAACTCACCAAGCATGGGGAGAACATGCAAACTGTATCCACGCAGACCATGAGGCAAGAATTGAACCCGGACCCTGGAGGTGCATCATTTGACAGTACTAACCACTAAGCCACCCTGCCTCCCTCATTTTTTCATTACTATGATTTAATTATTATTTATGGGGTCAGAATTGTGCAATATAGCATGACATGTTCTTTTTATCAGCAAAACCTAGGCAATTTGATGAATTTAATTTTTCCTTTAACCAATGTCATAAACATGACTGATCAAAGTTCTGCATTTTTATGACATAATTCCCATATTCCGGAAGCAATTAAATTGACACGTTTTAAAACTAATAATAACTTTTGGTTCTACCTGAAATATCAGAAAACCCAAACGCACAGTTGACGCACATTGGAAGGACACACCTTTTTATTTTAATCAGTGACCAATTCTCTGTTGCCAGCACTGAGTTGGTAGAGGATTGTTTGTCAAGGTATCTATCTTGTCTAAAGAAAATAAAACATGAGGTTTAATGACTGTAAAAACTAAATATATTACCATACTTGATTACGTTATGCAAACTATTGTTTAAGTTTCTAGGTAACCATAACATGACTCTGGGCTTTTACTTGCCTGGTGGCCTAACCAGTTGATTTAGGGCTTGTTTATCCCTGACCTAATACAGAAAATCACTTTAAAACATCTATATTTCAATTCAAATGAATATAATTTTATTTTATTATAATGCTTTTATGTGCATAATGGGCATTATCATGAAGCGGCTTTACAAAAATATTCATTCTGGATATAAATTTAAATTGTAAACCAATTATGCTTTTTTAAATTAATCAATGTATCCCAAATGAGCAAACCAGAGGCAAAAGTGTCAAGGAAATCCTCTCTAGGAAGATATCAGATAGAAACCTAACTTTTGCAGTAAACACTATCTTTATGTAACAGATGGTCAGGATAATGCATTTCTGGATTAAATGATGTCTGGATTTGGTCTGTCAGCTTCTGAACTGCTAATCTACTGTATATCAGGCTGCATATGAAGCATTTTATATAATGAATTTAGACACAGCTGTGGACATTTCTGAGAAAATCTTATTGTTCCACATTTTGAACTTGCATTGCATTGAAAATGTCTAACTGACTGAGTAACCATTATCTAACTTTACTGTATATACTGTTTTGATTGCAAATAAATACTCACCGTTTGTGTGCTTGATTAATAATCGCAAAAATTATATGATTCACGTTGTTCTAGTAGTTTATCTAAGCAAGAACTATAGCAGCTCTGTTTTTCTTACATTCTTACAACAGGCTTGATTGAAATCTGCTGTAAGCTTTAGTTGATGGTGGTTGCTATGGCTGGCCTATTCTTTTCAAAAGTCTTTGAGTGATGTAATCAGCCCAAGAACAATAAGACCCACAGCAGTGAATGACACCAAGTTTGTGCATACACTAGAGGATACCTACCTAATCCATACATTTAATATTCATACCTAGTGTACCTAGCGATTTGTGACGAATACACTAATCATTCATAACTTATAAACATGAACACATAAACTGTTAGCATTAAAAACACCATGGTTTTAGGTTCCTCTCGTGCCACCGGGCATCTTTGGCCCTTCAGAACATGGACCCACAAGACCTCTGTGATATGCTGTGATGTCTGGCACTGGGATGTTAGTGACGGATCCTTTGGGTGGTGTGATTTGTGCGGTGCGGCCTCTGTGGATTGTCCAGTAATAATAATCAATGATAATCAATGTTATTCAATTCACCTGGGAGTGATGTTACAGTTATGGCCGATCAGTGTGTATGTGTATTGGGTTATGAATGGGTTCTGACAAAATATGTTTGAACATTACTTAGATTAAGTGTTATATATTTTATGGTCTATAGTGCCGTATCATCATATTGCTTTTGATAATTTTTGTTGTTTTTTTCTTGAAATTCAACATAATTCCAATATACAGTATATTAACTATTAATAATAATAAAAGAAATAGTATAGCTTTATTTAAAGTTGCTACAGGTTAAAAGCTAATTATTTATTAAATGTAACATCCCTGTTCATATACAAAATTTCATGTCAAAATATTTCATATGAATGAAAGAACATGCAAATGACAAGTGCATAACAGCTGTATGTCAGAATATTGTTGCAAGGCAGTAGTGGTAGATTTTTATTATTATTATTATTATTTTCTTTCCTTCTTGCAAGTATTTGCTGTCAATATGTGTATGTTTGCATCGAATTTTGCTGTAAGCTTGCAATTAATTTATATTAATGATCCATTCCATTTGTGTCATTTGTTCCAGCAACCTGCCCAAGAGTCCAAGAACATTACAGCCTTAAAGGTTTTATTTCTGTTTATTTTAGCTTTATTTTTGTTTACAACAAATTGTCAGTCATGAGATTACATTCTTTTGTTTGCAAAACTATTCCATTTGTTCATGATTTTTTAAAAATGGTTCTTTGTTAATATACTGAAAGGTGCTAGAAAAAAAGCAAAAACAAATAATGCAGAAACAATCATTTGAAATCATTGAGCTCTTAAGATCAATTAATTAGATGAGACTCATAAACTGTTACATTTTTTTCTGAATATTTATGAAGGGAAAAGTAGGAAGCCACTGAATGTACTATCAGCATCTTTACCGAAGATCTGACTTGATTTAGTGCTCACGTACACACCCACAGTATCATCCTTTTTTATGTCCAGGACTACAGACCCAGAGGACAGGAGCACTCCGTTTGAAAAATCGCACATTTTTAATACCTCTTTTTCCTGGTGCTTAATGCTCAGGCAAGCGGTCTGTGATGCAGACACGTGGTACACAAAGTAATAAATCCCTGACTGTTTGGCTTTGAAAAGACCATCAATCATTCTATCACCAGGCTTCTCAGCAGAGACAACATCTTCAAATTCAACGATTCTATTAGGAGCCACACTTGTTCTGCTAGTAGAACTTCTTTTATTAGAGAAAAATACAGGTTTGACATCTGAGCTCATCTGAAATATTCCCTTCAAGCCCCTTTGTCCCTTTTGTCCTGGTAAACCAGGTGCCCCTTCACCCCCCCTGGGGCCAGGTCTCCCAGGCCGTCCAGGCTCACCCATTTCACCCTTGGTTCCCTTTACCGGCTGAGTGTCTTCACCTGCATGCAAATAGATATGCATCATTGGAAATACTTTTTTTGTGTAGTTTTCATTACATTTTATGTTTCTTGTGCTGAAACAAATGGCAGAATATATAACATGTAACATAGTAACATGTCAATATATATTACTATAAAGAGATTCTCCACAGTGTCTTTAAATATCCTGCTTTTAATAACATTAAATGTAAGATATCCTTAAGTTGGATTATTATTATTTTTTTTTTTACCAGAATCTCCTTTATCTCCCCTTGGTCCATGTTTTCCATTAGTACCAGGAGTTCCTGGGATGCCTGGCACACCAGGGTATCCTGTGTAGCCTTTACATGTGTCTGCGACAGAGGGGGTCACAACCCATAGCAAAACACTAGGTAGAATGGCATACACTGACAAGTATACCTGCAAAATAATAATAATAATAATAATAATAATAATAATAATAATAATAATGATAAACAAGTAGTACTACTAATAATAATATTAATAATAATACTAATAATAATAATGACAAGAAGAATAAGAATATTATCCTTGTGCTAATGGACTATTAAAAAAAATGTAGTGCTATTTTTTTTTTATTATTTTGTTATTACCTTTGTTAATATTCCTTATTATCTCTTATAAAAGAAATTTTTAATCAGTTGTCTTACCATCGTTCCAAGAAACCTCTACACCGTGTTTGAGAAATCAGCGACAACCTCAAGTATGAGAGACGAAAAAATGAATCATTTCCCACAAGAACAAATTCCGGTTTTCATTTCTCTCTTCAAATGGAGAACATCAGTATTGCACAATATGGACGAAGAAGAAATAAAATGCACATTCAGCATGAATTAGTCCTGGATTGAGTAATATATTAAAAAAAATCTTTTTTAAAAGATGTTTTTCGCTTGCATTAGCAAATTACAGCAAAATATGCAGAAATAGAACATCCTGTGCAGAAAAAAAGTTACAAGATTAGCAGAATTTTAGAGCTCTTGTATTAAACTTGTATTAAATGCTCATGGTTAATGATAAACGTGGTGGCACGCTTGCATAGTGATTAGCACCGTGGCCCTGCACCTTCAAGCTGTTTAGGGGTCTGTGGAAGTTTGCATGTTTTCCCTGTGCTTGGTGGGATTCCTCTGGGTACTCCAGTTTTCTGCCAAACATATGCACCTAAGGTTAATTGATGAGAGAGGGTTAATGCTAAAAGCAACAATGTAACAATTCCCATTAATAGATGGTATTTTTATGTTACCATATTATATGAAGTTACAGTAGTTTTCAAATTAAACCACTGAAGATCCCTTTATTTAAGGGTGCTACGATTTAGCATTTCTTATTTATTGCATTCTGCCAGGGCGGCACATTGGCTTAGTGGTTAGCACTGTCACCTTGCACCTCCAGGGTCCTTGTTCAATTCCCGGCCAGGTTCGAGTCCCGCCTCTGCGTGGATGGAGTTTGCATGTCCTCCACATTCTTGGTGGGTTTCTTCCCACAGTCCAAAGACATGCATATCAGGCTAACTGGCGTTTCCTAATTGCCCCTAGGTGTGAGTGTGTGTATGTGTGTGCTCTGTGATGGATTGACAACCATCAGTCCAGGGCTTCAGGATCCCAGTGACCCGTATACAGGATTTAACAGTATAGACGGTGAGTGAGTTAGTGACATTACTGTCCTCATTTTGTAGTAACCAGTGCACACAACTTCCATAAATGTTCTTTTCATTTTGTGAAGTTGCTTTGAGACAATGATCATTGTTAAAAGTGCTATATAAATAAAATTGAATTGAAATGAATTGAACATATATATATTTCACAGTTACAGTATATGTATATTGGTGCTGAATAATGTTATTGTTCTGCCTTAATGAAAGTGTTCGTTCTAAGTTATAAGTTATAAGTTCCTAGGGTAACTAGTGCTTCCCAGCATCCAGAATGAGAGGGACCCAAGAGGAACGGTGAGGCTACAGGGAGCAGAGGTAAAGAAGGTGCAGGATTTTAAGTACTTGGGGTCAACGGTCCAGAGCAACGGAGAGTGAAGAGGTGAAGAGACGGGTACAGGCAGGTTGGAATGGTGGAGAAAAGTATCAGGTGTGTCGTGCGATAAAAGAGTACCAGCAAGAATGAAAGGAAAGGTGTACAGGACAGTGGTGAGACCAGCGATGCTCTACGGCTTATAGAGATGAAGATGTTGAGGTTCTCTTTGGGAGTGACAAGGATGGATAGGATCAAGAATGAGTTCATCAGCGGGACAACCCATGTTAGATGTTTTGGAGATAAAGTCAGAGATGCCAGATTGAGGTGGTTTGGACATGTTCATTGAGAGATTGTGAATATATCGGTAGAAGGATGCTGAGGTTGAAACTGCCAGGCAGGAGGTCTAGAGGAAGACCAAAGAGGAGATTTATGGATGCAGTGAAAGAGGACATGAAGTTAGTTGGTGTGAGAGAAGAGGATGCAGAGGATAGGGTTAGATGGAGGCAGATGATACGCTCTGGCGACCACTGAAAGGGAACAGCCGAAAGACAAAGAAGAAGCTTCCCAGCCTCCAGAAATTAGTGTTCTACCTAAATGAATGGGTTCAATTAAGCATTTTTAAAGAGTTTATTAGCAATTATTAGGTAATTAGATTTTTTTGTTACAAGCTTATTTTATGGTTATGTGTGTATTGGTGCTATTCATGAAATAATTTGGCCAAATGTATACTGTGGCGTGGGCGGGGCGGCTGCTGACGACCGTCATGCTTTGCGGGGGATTGCTGTGTGTTCACCCTGTTGGGGAAAGTTGTTTGGGTTAGTGGCGTCGGCCAAGTTGGGTGTGTTAAGGTATGTGTGTGTGACCTGTTGAATGTGCTCTGGTTCATGCTAAGGCTGAATTGGGTCTGGTTCTCGAGTGAATGTGTTTCCCATGCTATATGTGTACTGTGCTGCGGTGAATAAAGTGCTCCCAGCCATTTGCATTTGGGAAGCAATCAAGCCAACTCGTATCTCCAAGATCCTTCTAGCGGTGAAAAACGCTACAATACTATTTGCGAAAAATATATTGGTTTATTATGATTAATAATTTATTTAATAATTAGGGCATTAAAAACATGCTCAATTTACAATGGTTTCTGATCAGTAAACACTGTACTGGGGATTTATAGAGTACATTTAAGGTACCACAAAAGATTTAACATGGACCATTAACATTTCCTATTTAGTGAAGAAAATCTCAGCCGAGGATGTTTTTTTCTTAGAAAACTCAAGAAGTTCCCTCTCAGATCTTAGTGAATTTCTACAGGAGCACAATGGAGAGCATTCTCTGTCATTGCATTTCAGTGTGGTACCCCAGCTGCACTGCAGAGAACCAGAAAAGCCTGGCTTGGATTGTTACGACTGCACAGAGGATTGTGGGAAACTCGTTCCCACTCTGGAAATAGTTTACACTAGCCGTCTACACAAGAGAGGTAGGAACTTCATAAAGGATTCAAACAGGTCATAGACTGTTTGTGCCTCTCATACCGGGCAAAAGATCCTGGACAATCAGGACACACCCTAACAGACTAGAGGAATTACATTAAATTAAATTTAAATTCATTGAATTGAATTTGTGCAATACCTCCTTCTTTCTGAAAATACCTGTTTGCACTGCACTGTTTTCTCCAAGATCCAAGTCCCACTACACATATATATATATATATTATACACTGTATATATTGTTATATTTATATTTTAGTGCAATTATCTTTTGTTTATTCTTTTGCATTTTCTTTATTGCTGCTGGTTTCTGAGAGCAACCAAACAAATTTCATTGTATAACTACAATGATCTCTTTTCTACAAAGTCTCTTTATCTTCATCTTTAAGACACCCCACCGGAAGGGCAACTAAAGAGGGCTATTGTGTTTATAATATTGTATATATTGAGACAACAGAAACAAAAGTAGCTTCTTTTATTCCATTAGCATTTTATTAATAACAAGAAAATCAAAATGACATTTTGTGCTCTTGAAAGTACAGATGGTGATTGTAAATGTAAAACCTGATGTAATCTGTTGTGTTTTGTGCAACACTGAAGAAACCCTCAGTGAGCATAAAGCAGAAAACCAGAGAAGACACTGTCGCCTTGGCCTCCCTCTGCGTACATGCCATTTACTCTGTCATTAGTCTCCAACCAGACTTTACTGTTTTGCTGCACGTACACAGCAACACCTCCTGAACTCACATTAAATTCATCTTGAATATGGTCACAGAAAGTAAACTTTTTATTTCCATCAATCATGAGGTTAACACAAAGAGTCTTAACATGGGACGTTGCATGATATACAAAATAGTAGGTACCAGGGATCTGACACACAAATTTACCCTCGTTAAGATTAAAGTGGCGTTGTTCATTGTTGATCTCCTTTATGAAGATGATTGGGGTTTCAGATCGGGGTGGTGAGTTGTTTTCACGTGATACACAGAAAGCAGACTGTGGTTTAGATTCACTTGACTCTCCTTCGTCCCCAGGTGGACCCTGTGGTCCTGGTGGGCCATTATCACCAGATGGACCCCTCTTCCCCTGAGACCCTTTGATGCCGGATTCCCCTTTCTGCCCTTTAGTCCCTTTGTTCACCAGGTCCAATGTGCGCCCTGTTGAGATAAACACATGGTCTTAAATCAACCACATATTAAAAAAATATATAAATATATTAAAACAGGACAATTATTTTTTAAGTTAACATTCCTGGAAATGTGGCCACTTATAGCTTATGTAAGTTGCTCTGGATAAGGGCGTCTGCCAAATGGTGTATATTTAAATGTAGTAATATCGACTGTACTTTGATGTGTATAGTTTCAGTTAAAACAAGGGTTTTGTTTGATGTTCTGAAGCATTTTTCTGTTTGTCCCTCAGTGGAAAGCTTTGAAGTTCTTAGACCCTAAAACAAATAGCTTCCATGTCAGAAGGACAGAGCCTTAGTCAATCAATCAATAAATCAATTTGGAACCCACTTTTCATTATGCAAAACTTTAATCATTCGAAGAGGAACCTTACGTCATAGGATTGCTCTTTCCATAACAGTTACAATTAGCACTCCTTTAAAACACCTTTCAGAAGCATTCAGTAATTCCATTGCAGACCAACATATGCTATCCTAGACTGATCACCATTCTGATCACTTGTTTTCAGTTTTTTTCTTTTTAATTGTTTTGTTTATTGTACTGAAGCACTACAGATATATATTTTTTTACATATTATATTTTTGAAAGCTGCTTTTTCTGCATGAGACATTCCGCTGCCCGCAGTGCTCCCAGAACTCCATGGTGGACCGATGGGACCCGATGGACCAAGGAGACCATCAAAGCCTTTAGCACCAATGTCTCTTATGGGATCTTGCTCACCCTTTTCTCCTTTAAGAGCAATCAATTCTTCTTTACTCAACTCCAGCAAAAATACAGCTCTTCTTTAGGGTTGAATCCTCTTAAAAAAAACATAACTTACCTAATCCAGTATGGATATTCCAAACTATTCATCATGGAGTGTTGAGGAATGCAAAAAGTACAACTAAACAAAATACTGCTTACCTGCTCCGCCTTTCTCACCCTTTTCACCATCCCTGCCATCGCGTCCGGGAATTCCGGGAATACCCGGCAGTCCAGGTGTGCCTGCACGACATGTGTCTTGAGCGGCTACAGTGCAAAGCCACACTCCCAACAGAGCTCCAAATATAAGCCTAAGGTTAAACATGGCTAACGCAGAACATCAGGTTGTCCTTGGCTGTGTGAGTGCAAGTTTTGAAGAGTCCAAGTCACTGAAATGTTTTGTCAATCATTAGAAATTTTCTGTGTTCCCCTTTTCAAAACTGCACTGTAAAGGCACCGCCTTTAGATCCCTACTCAGTCCTAGTGCTTGTAGTTTCAATTACAAATTATGACCTAAACTATTTACACCAGTGAACTGGCTAGATTATTGAGCTAATTTAATTCTTTGTGATCAAAATGTTCAGCTCAAAAAGTCTTTCTGATCTTATACAAGTGTTGGACGAGTACAGTCTTCACCCCCTTTTTAACAATCCATGTGTTAAGCTTTTTTTTTTTTTAATAGTTCCATTGTTGCAAGTATATTTTGCAACTTACTCTGTAGACCGTCAGGAACAGATTTTTTTTTATTTAATATTTTAATTACACTGGGTTCATTCTCATTGTATTACTTCTGTATATGTATGTATACTACATCAGAGATCATGTAAATGTTTCTCAGTATTTGGGCTTAGGGGATTACTTATGCAATCACAATTTTTATGTTTTTGTTTATATACATCTCTTGTCTTTTTATTTTAATTCATTTTGCCTAGCTTTTATTTTGTGTATCTTCTTTGTCTTTCGGCTGTTCCCTTTCAGGGGTCGCCACAGCGAATCATCTGCCTCCATCTAACGCTACCCTCTGTATCCTCTTCTCTCACACCAACTAACTTCATGTATAATCCTTGCATATAACTCCAGTTAGGTCTGTGAATAATAATGCAAGGCAATACATACAGTACCAAACTAATTTAATGGTTTAGTTAGACGAAGCAAACCTCTGATTTAAATTTTCTTCGCTTTTTCTTAAATCAGTCCAAGAGTTAAATTTACAGTAATTTTTTTTAAATTAATCATGTTTCTTCAGATGTATCTATTTCAAATTCAATTCAACATTAATATAATCTCAATCTTATGTAATCACCATGTATTCATTGTACACATTTACAAATAAGCACAACAGTTTCACAGAATGTTTTATTGTATAATGGGTTATACAAAGAAAATTTTGGGTTGCAAAGAAAAGTGAAGAAAGAATTTGAAAATTGAAACTTGATTTGCAGACTGTAGCACTAACACTGGTGCAGTGGCAGTAACATGGATTATTATACAAGTTTTTCTCACCCGCTAGGAAAAATCAGGAATCCACTGAACACAGACATTTCCGTTTTTGACATTTTGTTTGTGTCCTTGTTGTTGATTTTAACAGGTTGTAGCCACACCGTATCTCCCTTAGCAAGCTTAGTTACAACACCACCAGACATAACCTGAGATGCGAAGATTCCCGTACGCTTGTTATAGTCACAGAATGTCAGGCCGGCCTCAGGATTACTTTTATAAATCAATTTTAGACACAGATCACCCTCAGAGGCAGAATGGAACACAAAATAATACGTTCCAGCAACCTTACATGTGAACTTCCCAGTTGTATGGCTGAAGTCATCATTCAAATTAATACGTTTATCATTAAATATAACAGGATTGTTGTAAGTGGGGTATGAATTCGAATTACGCACGACCGTAAAAGCTGCTTTTTCTGCATGAGACATTCTGCTGCCCGCAGTGCTCCCAGGACTCCCTGGTGGACCGATGGGACCCGATGGACCAAGGAGACCATCAAAGCCTCTAGCACCAATGTCTCCTATGGGACCTTGTTCACCCTTTTCTCCTTTAAGAGCAATCAATTCTTCTTTACTCAACTCCAGCTGCAAACCTAAAACAATGCAATACAGAGCTCATTCATCAATTAATATGTTCTTTATCTTTGTTCATATTTTTTCATCAGGAAATCTGCATTTGAGAAGAAATACACTGAGCTCAGGACTACACAAGCTCTGGAGCTGTGACATTAAACCTCAATAAAGTGTATATTTACACTATGAATTGCTCATGCAAACAATGCAAATAGCCATGAAGCTTAAAGCTCTACAATCCAACATAAACAGGATATACATACCTGATTGTCCTTTTTCTCCTTTTTCTCCTTTTTGTCCAGGCGATCCATTAGTCCCAGGAACACCTGATTTTCCATCCGGTACCGTACAGGTTTCCTGGCAGAGACTGATGGACAAAAGTATAGCCACCCAGACAACTCCAAACAAATGGAATGATAGCTTCATCCTAAATAATCTAAAGAGTCACGGAGAATACATATCCATACATATTTAATATACCTCAACCATTTTTTCCTGACTATATTAGTTTTTCATTAAATCAACCAAATGTAAAGCTGCTACAGACTCACCAGTATTCCAGTGTCAGATTAAAGATTCAGACTTCTCCTCTCCTTACGTGACATGAGCAAGAAGCAGTATAATGTCATAGCAACGAGGAAAAAAGTCCAGTTGTTTCGATTCCCCAATAAAAGAGCAACATCATAAAAAAAAAAGACAAATATAGATATTTGTGCAAAAAGCCTGCTTCTGCTTTTCCATTTCTTTTTTTTTTTATATAAACTCAGCCAGTTACTTTTTTCTCCATCAGAAAGGCCAAAAAAGAATCTCCCATAACTACATAATGAATACCAAATGAATAACAGAAGGTTGTCGCTTCAAGTCCCAACACTGGCAAGCTACCACTGTTGGGACCTGGAGCAAGGCCAATTAAGAGTATCGGACACTCCACGTTTACCCTAGCTTCCCAACTGTGGTACGCGAAGAAAACACTTCTCTGAGATGTTCACTACATGTGCAAATAATTGAATCATTATTATTATTATTATTATTATTATTATTATTATTATTTTGTCAAAACATTTTCAGTTAATGTTTCTTCCAAAAGCTTGAACATTTTTCTACACCACTGCAATACTCTGCAACATTCAAAACATTTTATGGTAGAGGACAGGTATATCATAACAACCAAAGTGTGTGAATGCATCATTTTATGATGACTTTTATTAACCGTTTATACTTCTATACTGTACATCTCCAAACCCTAAGGGAAATTATCCAGTAAGTACAACCCAATGTAAAATGATTAGGCTAATATTCATTTCATTATAACACTTTTTAACAGTGAAACACAAAGCTATAATATTATGTTGTCAGCCATATGAAGATGTCAGACACTCTTCAAGAAAGATTAAATACTGTATGTGTTTTGTCTAGAACTGCTATAGAGCTGCTATAGTACTTCATTAGATGTGACTATAAAGGAATACAAATGTCTTTAATGAATTGTCATTATGGGCAAATTGCTGTACTATATGTGGAATAAAACATATTGGAACATACCATTATTGGAAAATAATAAACTTAACAGTGGTAACAATAACATCAGGCTATATTATGCCACCCTTTTGTTGAATATTTTCTTTGACTGCAATGCAAAAGTCACTTATCCTTGGTAAACATGGACACAAGACTCTGCGCTCTATCTTCTTTTTCAAAATCAAAGACACCAGTTAAGGGTACAGGTTCCGTTCTGTTTTCCATCTCATAATAGGGACAGATCTTAAGGTGTTCAGACATTGAGGGGACATTGTCCAAGCACCAATGGTCTACAGGGGAAAACAAGTTGCTGAATTCCCAGACCTAAATGAATTTGGAAACAAATATTAGTGCATCAAGCCTAAGTAATTAAAGAAATAGCAAATGCATGATTATTAGGCTTTCAGGAAAATCTTACCTTATGTCTAGCTCTCCAGCACCATCCACCATGTGAGTAGATTTTCTTCTCCCACTTGAGCGAAACCATGCCTCTTTCATGTAGCAAAATCCCACACACCTCTCTCATTAACCTGGATACGAGAGCCAGCTGAGACAGTGTGAAGCTGTCCAGAAATCCAGCAATGTGAATGAGAACCTCAAAAGGCAACTTGCTCAGAGCGTCCTGGTTTCTTGATCGTTTTCTTTCTGTATTCCCTGTCGTCATACCTTCATAGTGAACTGATGGCACCTCGGGTCTGAGAGTAAATGTGCTGAGGTCCTTATCGTAGGAGACCGCGGCATTGTGTGCAAAAGGCCGGAGTTGCCTCTGACTGTAGGTGCAACCCAAATAAGCCAGAGGACACCTGTGTTCAAACCAGCCATTTAAACTGAACTGGATATCTGAGTGAAAGTTCTTATAATGAAAAGGAAACTCATTTCTTCTGTATGAATGGCTGCAGAGGTATGTGAATGTAGAGCTACATTTGTTATGCCTATTTGTGACGCTCTCAGTTTGTATCTGTACATGAAGCTGCAGAGGCTTGTCTGCCATGAGATCCGCCAGAGATGCATCTGCTTTGAAAGGAGCAGAGTAAAAGTCATAAGTTTGAGTTCCTTCATCCTTAATAAGTGCATCTGCAGAACTGGACTCGGCAATAAGGTGTCCTCTGAGTTCCTTCTCCAGAGAGCACAGAAGGGATGCTTGAACCTCATCCCATTTTGGCATGTTCTCCATTTCAGTGCTCAGGTCTTCTGTGTCAACAGCTTTGCTTTCTTTTTTGTAATGAGAAGGATTCCGTATACAACTTGGCCGGGCCATGAAACTGGTGGGAACTTTGAACGTTCGCACAGTTTTGATCTTCATGGGTTCCAAATGTTCGTATACAAATGTCTTATTAGGACGCGTGTCACACGCAAATAAAGAAACTGCTATTAGAAATTTATCTTCATCCATTTCATATGGATTGAAATGTGGCTTATAAGTAAGTCCGGCTGAATTCCCAATTTCTGTTTCTGCCTCCTCTTTAAGGATCTCCAGTTGCCTTGGATTTACTTGGGGTTTCATCTTTTTGCTACTGGAAGCAGGGTTGGTGCCTAGTGACTTAACAGTTTGCTGGCAGCCACTCAGCTCCATACTGAACATCCTCTCCCAGATCTCATACCTTTCGATGCCTGTTACATTAGTGTTCCTTGCTATCACCTCTCTCTCTTCCTGACTTAACTCCTTCTCCTGAGGTTCAAGGCATGAGAGAGCATTTATAGATAACAAGGCTTCTTGTGCATCTTTAGGTAACCCTCCAACAGCTCCCTCAAGTTCTTGAATAATAGGTTTCTTCTCAATCTTTTCAATAAGTTCAGGAAATAGAGTTTTCATTTTGAGAGACTGAAACAAATGCCTTTGGTCCCGCAGTGCCATGGAAAGGTCCAGAGGCTCCTGGGTGTGGCTCTCCTTCAAGATATTCTTGTAGAACTCAGGAGGTTCTGTCTCTTCAATAGGCCAGCGGTTCCACTCCATTGAGCAGACCACCACACTAGCGGGACACACTTCCAGGTGTTTGGCCAGCTTTGAGCGACACATGGTGAAAGGGCAGCCATAATGGGCATTGATGCAGGGCACCTTCTCATTAGGACACAGCAGTATGTGTTCATCCTCTTTGCACATGTGAAACGAGGCACCACACAGCAAGCGGCAGTTGATGATCATGCATGATACAGAGATCTCTAAGGGTGCTTTACAGCATCTGTTGTGGCAGCTCTCGCAGTGTGTATGAAGTTTTGATCCTGAAGTCCGTTGCCTTCCCTAAAATAAATGTCAACAAAGGGCTATTTAAAAGCTTTCATTTTCTATGCAATTTGGCTCCCGAAGTAAACATTTGTAACTTACCATATCTATATCAGTGGGATAATCAGACCTGTCTAATCAGGTGATTATCTGCAAAGAAGTCTTTATCTCAATCTGAAGGTGACTCCAAGTGTGAACCTTCGCAAAAATGATCCGGTCATATCATAAAACACTAACTCCCTCATGTGGGTGAAAATAAAACACAATTCTGCAATATACCAAAAACGATCAAGTAAAATCACATACCCTACCATAGGCAGAATGACTAAAACAGATACACACATGAAGGCAAAACAACCCTGAACTTACACGATGAGGTCAACATAGCAAGAAAAACATGCAGGTTGTCCTACTGTGGGTCAGTGCATTGCTTCATCCTGCTTTGTTGCTGTAATACTAAGTGAACTTTTATCCGCTGTGTGAGCCTGAATGTTAAAAATAGAGAAGAGCTGTCATGGTGGCTTTATAACGGGACAAGCCCGCTGCAACATGGAGTCTGGTTACAGGTCATCAGTTGCTCTGAATTCCAGGGGGCAGGTCAGACAGAGCTTAGTGTTATCAAACATGATGTTGAATCTAAAGTTGTAAAAGATTATTTGCATGTTCACCACCTTATTATTCATTGAAGATCTTTGACGGACCCTATCTAAAATGTAAATTAGTTATATTGTAAGTTTACTTTATATTGTAAGATATTTGGCCAACAATTACTCACTTTTTCCCCTCACATTATTACACCACTATGTAATAAGTTCCAATGTAGCACAGCACTTAAACCTTGGAAAAAACACCACTTTTCACTCCAGTATTAGACATTTTAAACCACTATTGAATATAAAAATTATACTATAATTGTCCAGAATATTTTTGTATGCTGTAGCATTAATATTTCCATTCATTGGACCTCCATCCATCTATCTAGGAATCTCTGTAGTCCAACTAGGGACTGTGGAGATCTTTAGTGACCATTGTATTAATTCCCATCTTGTACAACCGTGGTAGGAACTTCGGTCAACATTCACACACTACAGGCAATTTCGGAAACCCCGATTAACTTAATCTGCATGTCTTTGGACTGTGGGAGGAAACTAGAGAACCCAGACGAAACCCACCAAGCACAGGGAGAACATGCACACAGACCCGCAAGGCGACAAATCTAACCATTAATCCACTGTGCTGCCTTCCTTGAACCTAAGAGACTCAAACCTGTTTCAGACCCTGTGCACAAGTTAGCCCAAAAAACTAATAATTTGCCACGGTTGGTTTTGAATTCAGGTGGAATTCATGTGGCCTGCATGAAGAGCTGACCTTAGCCACATTAAAAAAAATTGTAATTAAATGATACCTTACATCAACCAGTCCATCTCACCTGACATCAATATTTGACCTTTTGTGCACAAGGAGCACAAATCCCCCATAACCACCGTCCAAAATCTTGTGGAAAACCTTCTCAAGAAGCCTGGAGACTGTTACAGCAATACAACCTACTGTATTAATGCTCATGGTTTAGAATATTATGTTCAACGCTTAGGTATCTTTTTTGGCCATATAAAAACATTTATAATGAAAAATGAAATAAAATATGACCATTGGTATGGTAAATTTGTCTATCAGGAGACATTTATTTATCATTCATAGAAGAAGTCTCCATTATCAGTGTGTCCCATAATGGCAGTATGTTCAGGACATCAGATATCCTAGTGCTCGGCATGAAACATGGAAGGATCTGGTGGGTGAACTTCCACTGGTTACTCTTGATCAAGCAGTAACAAGGGTTCAGTGAGGTGAGATGATATACAATCTTTTAATCACAATACTTACTTTCATTACAATTTTTCCAAAACATGGACCTCATTACAGTGTAGGAAACAGGACAGTTCAGTCTGATACAAAAGATTTATCCTAAAAAATCCAGGTGATCTCAATACTTTTCATTTTCACTTAGTATAGCGCAATAAGTGCGCTTATAATGCTAGCTCTGCCCCATAAACTGTGTGACTAGACTTTTCCGATTCTTTGAATCTTTATTGGCTTTCCTTATGCTGGTCAGTTGAAATGGCTTGGTTTTGGGTTCTGTTTGGTAAAATGGACAGTGCTTAAGGTGCTCGGCCATGGGAAGAACATCATCAATACACCAGCTGCCCACTCTGCTGAATAGACTGCTGAACTCCCAAACCTTAAAGAGAATAAGTTAAAAAAGTAAGAAAAGATTGGAGGGAAAAATCATTATTCATATGCAGTTATTAATAATATACTGATATACTTTATACCAATAAGTATGCCCATTTTAACTTTTTGTTGTCATACTGACATCAGATCTTTGAGTATTCCCCAACACCCTATATTGATCTAATGTGAATGTAGACAATAAATTCCGACCAGTCAGAACACGAAGGCATGTCTCCTTGCCTGTCAAGAAGGCCACCTTCCAATTCCAAGTATCCACTGCCACCCGAACAAAGCAATCTCTACAAGTAGGGTTGAGCTTATAAAGTTGTTCGATCAGATACAGCCCCATTCTCTAGACCTTTGGTTTTTCCAGGATGGCCTATACTGCCAATACAGAAAGCTCTGCCTCGCACTAACATTCAGGTGCTTTAACATACTGTAGCCCATATGTTCTGAGGGTGGAGCTTGCTTCTGCTAATGTCTCAATTTTTAAGGCAGACATTTCAGAATGCAAACTGTTAATAATGATTATGTGATGTTTAATTTCTTTAATAATGTATGTTCTACAACAGCATTCATTGTAAAAGATACTTACTAGGGATGATTTCCACTTGGCTCCACCATGAGAGTACAGCCTTTTCCTCCATTTCAAGCTTACCATTCCTCTTTCATGCAAGAATGTAGAACTAACATCTCGGAAAAGCCTGGAGACCAGGGCCAGCTGGGAAAGAGAGAAGCTATCCAGGTACCTAGCGATCTGACGCAGCAACTCAAAAGGAAGATTACTGAGAGAATCTTCATATCCAACTTGTGTTTGCTGTGGTGGGACCCTATGTGAATCAGCTATGAACGGTGTGGCACTATCAGGTCTGAGGGTGAAGATGCTGAGTTCTTGGTTAAAGAAGACTGTAGCCCTGTGTGTAGAGGGCTGGAGTCGTCTCTGGCTGAAGGTGCAGCCCAGGTAAGCCAGAGGACACCTTTGCTCAAACCAGCCATTCAAACAAGACTGGATATCTGAGTGCACATTTTTAAAGTGAGATGCAAATTCATCCCTTCTGAAGAAATGTTCACACATAAATGTGAACATGGAAGTGGATTTGTTGTGCCTAAGTGTTACACTCTCTGTATCCATCTGGAGATAAACTTTCAAATCCCTGTCCCCTTTAATATCAGCGAGAGTGGCATTGTACTTAAATGGAGCTGCGAGAAAGTCATATGTCTGAGTCCCAATATCAAAATAAAGTCCATCTGTAGCCATAGATTCACTGATCTTGTGACCTCTGATCTCTACTTCCGCAGCACACAACAAAGTTGCAAACATCTCATCCATTTTCTGAGTTTCCTCTTCTGAAGACAAACCCAAATCAGAAGTGTCCACGCTCCTGTGCTCAGTGGGCACTCGAGTGGAAGGATCTTTAAACTGGATGCGTTTGTGCCGGTAACTAACAGGAACATTAAAAGAATGAAGAGTTTGGACTGGTATTGGTTCTAGGCTTCCATAAACAAAATCTTTCTCTCTGGGAGTACAAGCTTCTATCTGGCCAAAGGCGAGCAGCATGCGTCCATGGTGCACGACATACATATTGAACTCTCTTGGCTTTACTTCTTGGCCAAGTCTTTCCAGAACTCCTTCTTGCCAAGGAGCAAGGCCAGTTTTAGAGATGTCTGGTTGGACATTGTCTCCTTCATGCTGCTCTTCTACTGGTGCCAAGGCAGCTCCTTGTTGATCAGTTGTATCTGGGTTATTTGAACTTTTAGTTGGTTTAGTCCTGTCTTTTTTACCTCCTGATTTTGACGCCTCTTCCTGGGACTGTGCACAGCCACGTCTCTCCTTGCTAAACATCTTCTCATATAATTCGTATTTGTCTTTATACACAGTGAGATCTTTCTCAACAGACTCCTCTACCTGAACACTAACAGGACCATTTATCGAGACCTCATCACTCATGCAATTCACATGGATACCATTAACCAAAAATTCATCCCCTGCCTCCTCATCTTCTGCTTCTGCTGGAATAGGTTCTTCTGGTTCCTGCATCAACTGAGGAAAGAAGCTTCTCAGTTTTAGCCTGCTGCATATTTGCTTCTGATCTCTTAGAGCTGTGGACAGGTCTAGAGCTTGTGGCTCATGGATGTCCTTCACCAGGTTAGTAAATAAAGGTGACTGGACATCCTCAATGGGCCAGCGGTTCCACTCCATTGAGCAGACCACCACGCTAGCAGGACACACTTCCAGGTGTTTGGCCGTCTTTGAGCGACACATGGTGAAAGGGCAACCATAGTGGGCGTTGATGCATGGTACTTTCTCATTAGGACACAGCATTATGTGTTCATCCTCTTTGCACATGTGAAACGAGGCACCACACAGCAAGCGGCAGTTGATGATCATGCATGACAAAGAGAGCTCTATGGGAGCTTTGCAGTATTTGCTGTAGCAGCTTTCACAGTGCCTGTGCAACCTCTTGGTTGATGCTGGCGTCGACCTCCTATATCTGCTCTGAAATGGCAAAGCAGGAATATTATTGTAACAATTTTTAAATGTTTTAATCTTTTAAACATTACAGATAACTCAGACTTTCTCAAATATGCTCAGTCAAAAGGTGTTGATTAATTTAGTTTGACACATTTAGATTAAAGCACTAGTTCTAATATGTTTTTTTACAGTAAAAACTAAGGATTATTGGACTTGTATGGTGAAGCTCCAGAACATTAACAACTGAAGAAAAAGAAAAACAAATGGTCAATGATACACTATATGGACAAAAACATTTGACGAAACCTATTAATTATTAAATTCAGGTGTTTCAATCAGGCCCCTTATCCCCAGTGAAGCGCAATCTCAATGCTTCAGCATACCAAGACATCTTGGATAACGATACGCTTCCAACAGTTTGTGGAAGGCAAAGACTATAAAAATATGGATTGATGAGTTCAGTGAGGAAGATTGTCCCGCACATAGCCGTGACCTCAACCCCATCAAGCACCGTTGGGATGAACTGAAATGGAGATTGCGAGCCAGGCCTTTTCAACCATCATCAGTGCCTGACCTCTTAAATGCTCTACAAAATGAATGGACACAAATTCCCACAGAAACACTTCAAAATCTTTTGGACATCCTTTCAAGAAGAATGGACGCCGTTATAGCTACAGAAGGGGGACCAACTCCAAACTTAAGTATATTTATTTGGATACTGTGTCATTGCAGGTTTAGCCAAACACTTTTGTCCATATAGAGTATTCCTTGTATTCCAAGTTTTCCTTGTAAGGAAATATTAAGATTTATAAAATAAGCCTTTATTGTCATATATTGTATGTTTGGGAATGATAACTTCTTGAGAAAAAAGACAGTTTTTTCCAGTTTCTCAGTAACATGGCAGCATAACATTATTTAAAATTAATATTAAAACAGAGCAGAAATTAGAAACGCTAAGAATGGCTTTTTAATAAACTCTATAAAATAAACTATAATATGAATAATTTTACAGCAATTGTCAAAAGAAGGCAATCCACTTCAAGCTTGTAACAGCTTCATTTTGGGCCACAGCACACCACGCAGTTGTAGATTATTTTCCTATAACAGTACTTCAAATGTGTTTTATTCATTGAAAACATCATTCTAGGTACTTTAGGTAGTTTCTGTATTTTAATCATTTTTAATAATAATCATAATAATAATCATTATCATCGTCATAATAATATATGATTACACCATTGCCATGCACACATTGACATCCCAGAATGTTTTTGCTGGGCTTACTCACTTTTCTAAAGTAATCTTTTTGTGAAAGCTTTTTGTAAAGAAATTCTATATTTATTATAACCAAAATTTATGTTTTGTTGAATTTAGCAATGTGGTCCATCTTTTAAATAAACTTTAACGGGCTAATCAAATTGTCTTAATTCAAACACAGGGTCTATATCCAAAAGCAAGCAAAATAAACATACCATCTGTGCCTTTGTGAAAATTATTTTCAGCAGCTCCCTGAAAAAGAAAACATATTTAGTACAGAATGACATTCAGTCTTTATGCCTTGTCCATCATCTTGACAACTGACTGCTGACCAAAAGCACAGGATTAAAACAATTCTTACAGTTATGTACAGATGAATGAAGACAGGTGAATCCCTGACGGACATGTGAGGAGATATAACTTACCTTAAACAAGGTTACTATCTCTCTGAACTCTCCAGTGCTTACCAACTGCAGAACTGTGAGTCAAGTTAAAAATAGTCTGTACTCCTTAGTGTACCAAGTTACATGATGGCTGAATGTCACAGTGTCGTGCCATATATCACTGTATTTGATTGGTCAGGATGGCACAGCGGCTTAGTGGTTAGCACTGTCGTATTGCACCTTCAGGTCTGGGTACGATTCTCTTCTTGGGGCTGTGTGCATGGAGTTTGCATGTTCTCCCTATGCTTGGTAATTGTAATCCTACAATTACTTCAGTTTCCTCCCACAGTCCAAAAACATGCTGACTAGCTCCTAAATTGCCTATAGAATGTGAATGTGTGTGCCCTGTGATAGCTTTGGCACTCCATCCAGGAGTGGGATAGGCTCCAGCACCCTGCAGTATATTTAGGGGGAAATGTCCTTGTCACTGTGGTGGTAATCTTAAGGGTACTGTATTTATAAATACTTTTTAGTACTTCTACATGTGGGTTTTAAGTTATGTACATTAAAGTTGAAAGGTGCACAATATTCACATTACAATCTAACAAATACACACTAAAGGCACACAAACAAAAGGCCACAGTAGCAAGGAAATGTACAGTGTATTATCCTTTTTTCTTCAAAGTACAGTATTTTTTTATTTGGTTCTAAGATTCTAAGTGTAAATCAATTAGAAAAGATTTCTTCACAAAGTTAGAAGAATTGACCAATCCTACTAAGTGATAACCCCTTAAAAACTGTTTTGCTAGAGCCCTACATTGGAGTGTTTGTTTTTCAGTAATGCATCCACAAGGGGGCAGTAGTGTTTTAGTGTTTAAGGCTTTGGGTTAGTGTTGAGATGTCGTGAGTTCAAATCCCAGCACAACAAAGCTGTCTGTTTTGTCCTAAAGTAAGACCTTTAACACTGCTTCTGCTGCTCAATTAAATTCTGTCCCAACTGTATTTTTTTTTTTTGTATAAAAGCACAAGCCAAATTAACACATGCAACTTTTCTAGGTAAGAATCAAATAGAGAACACAAGTCTCTCATGAAAATGCCATGTCCTAATTAACAGACTTTGTTGCCACAATTATTTTAGATTCACCAAACAGTTCTGTAACACTTTATTTTCGTGTGCTTTCAACAATGAATAAACCTCTTTATCCCTCTCTGGTGCATTGGGAGCAGGCCAGTAGGAGTCCTGCTGCTATTACCACTATTATTTATTTTTGTTTTTCCCACCCGCTTCCTGTCGAATCGCAAATTCTTCACAAACATTGGCCAGCGCTTCGTGTTTACTCAATCAGATCACAGGGCTGCTGGGATATATAAACTGCTAACCAATCACAAAAAGGAAGCAGGAGCTTTTCCAGCCAATCATCGTCAGGGAGGCGGGGTTTGTCGGAATACGAGTCGGTGAAAGAAAATAACGTCTCCTAGTGATGGAGTGTGAAACAACATGCCGGAAGTAACGTTAGTCTTTATGGATACGGAGTTCCAAGAGTTGGGAAGGTAACTTTAAGTCGTAAGGGGGGGAAAAAGAAAACAAAGGAAAAACGGGAATTGACGAGAGAAGAAAGAAAAAAGGACGCCACCGAAGTGAATACGAGTGTTTCGTGGATTTGTTGCTGCAGTGAGTACAATGGGATTACCAGCTCTGGAATTCAGCGACTCGTTTCTGGACAGTCCCGACTTCAGAGATCGGCTGAAATGTCACGAAATTGAGCTGGATCGCACGAATAAGTTCATAAAAGAGCTGATTAAGGATGGCAACATGCTCATCACCGCCCTGAAAAGTAAGATCAACAGTGTTAACATGAATTCATATGCTTTTAATAAATAATGCTGAGTTTTAAAACAATGAATGAGATTTTTTTTTTTTTTTTTTTTTTTACAATGAAAAGTCCCTTTTTTTCCTTTCTTTTTTTTAATCAGCATTGCAATATTCGTGCTGGGAAAACTAGTTGTGTAAAAGCACTGGTTTAAGGAATGACCCCATTTCCCTTCCCTGATTTCATGATTTTGCAAACTGTCTGAGATGGAAAAAAAAAGTTCATCTTTTCATGCAAATTTGCTGGAAATTATTAACAAAAGGTGTGTCTGTAATAAGTTTGTAACGTGAATCGTTCTTTGTGTGAACATCATCATCTTACTGCTATTATTATTATAATAACAGATTACTGTATGTTTTTAAGATTCAATGAATAATGGACAAAAATTTCCTTCAGATCAGACCAAATGTATTTGTCAATTTTTCAATATTCATTCAGAAAACAAAACAAAATTCTCCATATTCATATATCTGGGCTAGTTAAAACAATTCATCATACATCTTGTATAATAATGCATTACTTATGCATGCTCTATTAACACACAATCTGTATTATTACACTCTCTAAAATACACACTTAAAAAGATTAAAGCTTCTAGACACGTTTTTTTCCTTGTCCTTCTGGAGGAATCTTTAAAGGTTTTATGTAGAATACTTCAAATGAGTATTTTCCTATAAAACAATGTCTCAAAGATGACCATTCAAGCAGGCTACCTTGAAAAACCCTACTTGTTTTGCCAGTAGTTTTCCAGCAGGTTTGTTTTAATGCATGTGTTTTAATATGTTGTAATTTCTAAAAGCTTTTTCAGGGATTGTATAATGATTTTCCAATATAAACAGACTTTTAAAGCATACTCAATGATTCGATGGTTTTCAGTGAGTACATGTTTAATTTGCATTTTTTTTGTCTCCAGTGTTAGTGATTTCTAACCTTCAGGGATGAAGCTTTAACTTTTTCAACTATCTCTGTAGTGTTGCACCGTTTGTCTTATTAACTTCCTGAGAGAGGAAAGAAATGCTAATGAGAGAATGACTGTTTCAAGCTGCTATAGCATAAGTGAGAACAGGAACTATCTTGTTTTGTGGATGTTTAAGGATTACATGTAACTATACGCAAATGCAAGATGTAATCTGCTGGTCTTTAGTTAATTAATACAAATTCAGTTACTGGAAATTTGCACGAGGCAGTAACTTATGTAAAAAAATAAAGTACCTATGGTTCACCTTCAAACACCTTTACTACCATTTAATGCATTGTTTTGGCACATTACTCCAAATACACATGGATTTTGATTGTGTGAAATTGCTTATAGTAAATAACAAAATTTCAATTTCAAGCTATTTTAACTATTTTTATGCAAAAAAGGTTGTAAAAATGTGTTGCTTTTTGTAATAGGAACCGATTTACTTTGCATTTCAGTGTCCATCAGCCTACACCTGACAACCTTGACACTGTTACAGGAAACAATGTAGCAAATTGTATTTCTTCCAAAATATAAATACTCCCTCTAAACGTCCTTTGTTCCTCATATCAAAACTCTTTTCTTTTATTATTATTATTATTATTATATTTTAAGATGAAATATTTGTAAACCGACATCTGTATTACAGAGATATTTCATATCAAGTTTTCCAAAAGCATTGTAAATTATAATAATGTACTGTGCAATAAGCTGCTCTCTCTCTACTAATTAACCTAACCAAATGCATATAAAATATTTTTTTAATTACTTTTCTCCCACTTTTTTTTCTGTCTGAAAAGGTGTTTATACTTCCAGCCAAAAAGTCCCCACCTGGATTTATCTAAGCAAATAGTTAAGAGCTTCCCTTTGGATAATTACTGCATAGATTAATACGTTTCAACTGGCAACAAGTTATTTAACCCGAACTGATGCAGTGAGTAGCTTCTCCTTTCTTAACAACCATGTCAGAAGACATATTCTAAGGACATGGCAAAGAGGTTACTCTTCAGAACAATCAAATGATTGTCCTGCATCAAGCAAAGAAAACAACTAAGGAAATTGTTGAAACTACTAAAAATGGGTTAATTACTGTCCAATGAATTATTAAAACCGGAAGGATAGTGATGAATCCTCTTTAAGAAAGAAAAACATCCTGAATGACTATGATGGGAGATCACTTAAAGGCTTGGTGAAATCAAATTATGAAAAAAAAAAAAAAACAAGAGTAGAACTCACAGCTGTGTTTAATAGTGAAAGTTCCAAGTTTTATTTCCATGTGAACGAGAACAACGAGAAGAGAGCTGATTAGTCCCAAAATGAATTGGGACTAATCAGCTGTGTAGCCTTAAGAAAACCACTTACCAATTAGACTAATTGAAAAAAGGCTTCTGTTTGCTAGAGAGCGTAAAGAATGAACTGTGGAGCATTGGAAGAAGGTCATGTGGTCTGATGAGTCCAGGTTTACCCTATTCTAGAGTGATCAATGCATCAAGCTAAGAAGAGAGGCAGATGAAGTGATGCACCTATCATGCCTTGTGCCTACCGTACAAGTCTTTGGGGTCAGTATCATGATCTGGTGCAGCCAGGATTTGTCAGGCTCCATTTGTGAAAAAGTGTTTCAGGGATCATTTTCACACATGAAATTGATCACCGCAGACCTTAAGCGCATTGAGAATCTTGGGATGTGATGGAGAAGACTTTTTACGCAGCAGTCCGACTCTCCCATCATCAGTACAAGATCTTGGATAGAAATTAACGTGACTCTGAACAAAAATAAATGTTGTGGCATTGCATAAGCTCATCGAAACAATGTCACGGCTGTAATCATAGCAAAAGGCTGTCTAGTGAAGTATTGACCGTTTTTCTTTTTACTGACATATGCCAGCTATTTAGGAATTGGGGTCAGAGTGCAGTGCCCCTGAAGCAGAGAGGCTTAAGTGCTTTACCAGAGTGTGTTACAGTGGCAGTTTTGTACTGTTGGGTTTTGAACATCCAGTCTTTTGATAATTAACCCACTCCCTTAACCACTGAGTTGGCACTGCACCATAAGTATGCCAGTGTTTTTGTTTCAACCCATGGATGTGTGAGGCAAACATGATAACCACTCCCACAGAAACAAAGATTCTTTGTGCGATGATTCTTTTTGAAAAGTTTCATTTTGACTATATTGAAACTACATTATTGATGTCTGGTTCTGTTACAAGGAGCTGACACTGTAAAATTCTTTATTGAATGCTAATAATTATTGTCAGATTTGAGAACGTCAAATATTCTGCGTGCAATACATAAATTCTACAGTTGTTGTACTATAAATATGAAGAAATAAACTGGATACAGATACAATTAGGTTTCTAAGCGTATTTTTAAACTTCCTGTCCCTGTCTTCTTCATTTCAGTGATGTGAAAGTAAATATGCTCACAGATTTAGACAGGAACCGTTTAACCGTTTATCTTAAGCGTATTTTCAGAGTTGTAAGGACCAAAAAAAGATACTACGTTAAGAATGTAAACACATTATTAGGTAAATCTTAAAAAACGCCTGTGCAGACAGTTGTGTTTGGAGGTATACATTCCAGGCTAATTCAGCAGCAAACATTTAATAACACCTGCTACGACTCTAAAACGGCACATATCTCGTTATTAAACACATTATACATTAGCAGAGTTATCTCTAGGATAAAGGTGGATGTCATGAGAACATATCCTGTCCTTATACCCAAAGACATTTTTGTTGTTAACGATTGTTGTTGAGATTTAAATTTTCTATCTGGTACAGATGTGTTTCTTCTGAACATGTTACCTGTTTCCAATGATGAAATTTGTCCATCATTTAGGGGGGAAAAAAACAATATGATCACATATATAAACACAGACAGGTTTGAAGCATTGTCTAGGGTGATTTCTTTCTCCCTGCTTCATTCTCTGACACTGTCTTCTTTCATTCTTTGCCCATGCTGCTCTGTTGGCTTCTCTGTGTCATGGTAACATGGCTCCTACCCAAATGTCTGCTTAACAAAACAAAAGGGAAAGTCTCTAGAGTTTACACAGAATGGTGAGGAAAAACTAAAAACACTGAGTAAGCAGCAGTTCTCCAGGCCTTGTTGTTGAGAGAGGTATAAGGAGAATGGCCAGACATTGTGAGGTGACAGGAAAGCTAGGGTAACATAAATACTCACCTTTTACTTCCATGGTGAGCAGAAAAGCATCTTAGAACGTATAACCCTAGGGTAGATGGGCTGCACCAGCAGAAGACCATGTCAGGTTCCTAAACAAAAGGGGCTACAGTGGGCCATTCTGTTTTGGGAAAGCTTTACCCACTGTAGCCTGAGATTCCCATTCAAAAACTGTTATTAATACTATGTATAAATATCATTGTGTTTGTATTTCTCATAAATGGTATACTGGAGAAATGTACTATAGGGGGACAAGCTGCTATGAGGACAAATACACAGGACTAAAATCGACCATCTTTTTAATTTTTTTGCAGGTCTTTCTGCAGCTGTGCAGAAGTTTTCTCAGTCTCTTCAGGATTTTCAGTTTGAATGCATCGGCGACGCAGAAACTGATGACGAAATTAACATTGGTAAGTGACTAATCACCAGTTTGTTTGGGACTTCACCCAGTTTTCAGAACAGGATCATCCGTATGACGTACTGTACCACCAGAAGGATTAGTCACCTAATCAGATGCTGAAATCAGTACACATGTTCGCATATTGAAACCACCCACTTTGAAATTTTTTTTTCCTTTTTTTTCTTTTTATATATAAAATTCCTAGTGTTAACCAGGGCTACAGTTTTGTTAACCAGCTGGAGTTAAATTGATCCTACTGGTGTTAATTCATTTTGAGATCCTGTAAATAGAATTAATTAAACTGCACAAGTGTCAGCTGGGCTCTGAGGGATTTTACTGTGGTCTTTACCGTTAATTCATTTCCATGTTCTCGTTTCGAGCCACACAGCTGCCGCAAGTCTCAGACTCACTCTGTCTGACACACATCTGAAAACAATCCTGCCTATTGCCGCTCCCGCTAGCACCACCACGTACCAACGACAGCGCTATTCTGCTCTAAACAGTGATGTCTTTTCATCCCACTGAGGCAAAGTGCTGCCTAGAATTTAATATCCTCGAGGTGATGATGTGCAATTTTGAAACAATGCGCTATAAAAAAAATCAAATGAAAACACTTCGGCTTTAATATGCAGCAGTAAAGGGTGAAGGGCATGAACTGATTGTTTAACAAGGATAGTCAGAAAGTCTACACAAAATATGCAGGAGGGTACAAGTTAGACATATCAATATGTCAGGAAAAGAGTTTGGACACGCCTTCTAATTCGATGGTCTTTTCTGATTTTTATTCCTGTCTACATTGTGAAACAGTGCTAAGGGCATCCAAAATATGCAATAAATTTCTTTGAACAGTTGATTTTTAGATGAGTCTTCTACTTATGCTCTATAAAGTAGTGATGGGTCGTTCATGAACGATTTGTTCTTATTGAACGAATCTTTAACATGACTCAGATGAACGAGTCGTCTCGGAGAGTGATTCATTCATTTTCTATTGGGCGCGCAAAACATCGCAAAAAGCATCGTATTTTATATACAGGAAACAGTATTGAACGATTGTCAGTAATAAGTCTTCAAGTCTCGAGTCGTTTGTTCTTTTAACACGTGACTCCCATAGACGCTATGCAGTGCAGTACACAGGAAACAGTATTGAACGATTGTGCTAGTG
>JAQQZT010000011.1:10315701-10332127 GCA_030068275.1 Clarias platycephalus | reverse complement strand
GGAGATTAATGCATTTTTTGGACGCCTTCAGCATTCCTTTACAATGTAGAAAGAAATAAAAATCAGGAACCATCATGCAGTTAGAAAGTGACCCCTAACTTTTGAACGGTAGTGTATATACATATATATTCTTTTATAAGCACTTATTGTGTGTTATTTTAGAATTTGGCACTGAAATCTAGCTCTCATCTAACAAGTGCATCAAAGGGGAATTATTATGGGGCAGCATTATGGGGAAACGCGCTTTGGTCAAACAGATGCTTGTTTTGGGTTATGGCTTTTTTGGGACAGAGGGGAAGCTGCACGTATGTGAAAGCTGTCATGAAGCATCATCTCTTTTGGAATGTCTTTTCACATGTTTTTTTTCCCCAGCCTAATAAAACTAAAAAGGTGGCTCAAGAAGGTTAATGTGTTCAGGTTAATCAGTTACAGTACTGCTACTATTGCTATTACATAAACCAAAATGTGTAAGGAAGTAAACAAGTAAGTGAGGGACAATAGCCCTTGCTACAGATTTCTATTTTGAGCATGTGTCATTGCCATGATTCATCCATACATACTGGAGTACGGCTGTTGTTAATGACTAATATCTTGCATCAATCCAGACAAAGGCTTATGTTTGTGTTTTCGACCGGACTTAGTCTGGGGAACAATCCTCTTACTCGGACAGCCCCATTTGTCATTAAGCCCTGTTGATGTTGTTGTTCTTGTTTTAAGCTCTTTATAGACAGAATCTAAATTCCAGAGTATGGAATATGTGAGAAATTATATAAAAATCTAAATGATCAGATCGTCCCTGTTGACCAAGCTGAGGGCGACTGGGGGAAGAAAGAACTCCCTTAGATGGAAATAGGAAGAAACCTTGAGAGGAACCAGACTCAACAAGGAACACATCCTCATTTGGATGATAACTAATATCAGGGTTTGATTTGCAGTCATACTGTATGTTAGGCAGCTGGAAGCTCAAAAACTATTGATTAACTACTGCACAAGCCATCAGAGAATAGCGGCCTGCATCAGCCAAGTCCAAACCATCTTCATGGTCAAGTGGAACTGTCCCCAGTTGACACACAAATCCCAAGCAGACCACGCGGGGCCTCCATGCAACAAGATCTCCAACCAGAAGCGGGCCGCCAGGATGAATCCGGAGGGCAGTATATACAGTATAGTGCAGAGTGCAAGCAGGAACTCTGTCAGGACTAACTATGACAATGTAACTAAAAGAGGAGAGCCAGAAGGAAACACAGGCATGAGGGCTCCCACAGGCATGGGAAGCAAACCAGTCACTCCAACTTCAACAAACATGAATCCATGAGTCTATCCATGGATTTTACACTACTTTTACAATACTATTCACAAAATGCTCGGCTAAATAAATAGGTTCTCATGCCTTGACTTAAACATTGAGACTGTGTCTGAGTCCCGAACAATAATTGGAAGGCTATTCCATAACTTTGGGGCTTTGTAAGAAAGAACTCTGCCTCCTGCTGTAGCTATTATTTTACACAGTACTGACAAGCAGCCTGCATCCTTTGATTGAAGTAGGTGTGGCGGATGATAAAACACTAGCAGTTCACTCTGACGTGAGACCATTTAGTGTTTTGTAGGTCAATAGTAGTATTTTAAAATCAATGTAAAATTGATCAGAGCCCATGCAGTGTCTCACTTAATTGCAAAATCATTTCCGTAAGTGGATTTTTTTCAGTCTCCATCCATATATTCAGTGATGACAGAGACTTGCTTGTATTTACAGTTTAGCCATAGCTTTCCTGAAATTTGAACCTCTCAGAGGTAGCAGTTACTTTTGCTTCATGCTCACCTTATCTGGGTCACCTTTGACTTTTGAAATAAGTACAGTTGGAATTAAGGTGTAACTTTGGTCTGTTTTAGTGGGGGAAAAAACACTGAGCTGCCAACAAATAAGCAGCAGCCACACTGAACTACAGCTGCTTGATTTACATTGTATCATGAAGTACAGTAGTATGCATTAGGGGTTTTGTGGTAAAATTCTGTTCCTCCTCTGCATGCTGGGATTTTCTTGTTAGCATTGTTGTTACCTCTTCTGATGTGGTTTAGGATGTAGTGTAACATTCTGTAAAAAAAAAAAAAAAAATTCAAAAGAAAAAAAAAAAACCTTGCCAATTTAAACACTGAGAAATGAACTTCAATTTGTAAATGCATTTTCTCCCTGCAATTTTATGGAACAGTTTATTTAACATTGGGATTATGTAGTTTAACATTGTTGACAGGGGTATATAAATATTTGGGCTTGTAATATTGGAAAAGATTTGGGGTGAGACAGATTGCCTTACTTGATAGCTACAGTAGACTCATAGCTCCAGTGAAAAAATAGTAAAGAAAATGTTAGACATGTCAGACGTGTTGTGGAGGAGTAACTACCATGAGAAAAAAAATACATCATGTCATGACACATTCCTATTGCTATGACACAGAATGAATGAAGATATAGAATGAATGAAGAGGGTGAGTCAAGAATTATCCGCACTCCGTTTATATTCCTCAATGAGAAGCGTTTGGTAACAAAATTTGGTCCGATACTCTAAGGAAGGTGAAAGTTACTTAAAGAGAATCATTACTGGTGACAGGACATGGATTCATCACAACGAGCCTGAGAGTAAACGGCAGAGTATGGAACAGAAACACCCCCAATCGATGACCAATAAAAGTTAAAAAGTTAACCATCAGCTAGAAAATTGATGCTTATAGTTTTCTCAATATTGGAACATTGTCTGGAAAAAGGTTCAACAATGAACGGTGCTTGTTACAGAAAACACAAAACTTTGTTTAGATGTGTTAAAGCATCCTCCCTATAGTCTTGATCTCACTCCATCAGACTTTCACCTGTTTGGTCCCCTGAAAGCAGCCCTGTGACGATTAAGATTCACTTCTGATGAAGAATTGAGGACAGCGGTGCATTCGTATCTCGCAGCTCACCCTAAAACATTTTTAATGAGGGAATATGAAAGCTTGTTGACAGATAGACAATGTGTATTGAAAAGCAAGAAGATAATAAATTAAATAATGTATTTGTCTTTACTAAAAGTTATTAAAATAAGTTCTACATTCTAAATTTTCACTCCCCCTTGTGTATAAGTTTGCTAGCAAAACATATAACAAATAGTAAAAAACTGTAAAAAAAAAAAATATATATATATATAATAATAATAATAATAATAATAATAAAATTAAAAATTAATAAATAATGTCTTAATCATAGTGTTGAAATGCAATGTTTTGTACTTAAGGGAACATTTTGTCATTTTATACTTTCACTACAAACTTTAGTACAAATCACAACACCACCAGTGATATCTCACTATAATATATCACTATTTATTGTTATATATTACAGTACTGAAATTATATCGTCAAATTCCTCAGCCCAACTTTACTCACCTGGTACAGAGTAAATTTTTATACATCATCTAAACAATCAGGGTTCTGCATTCTCTGTCTCTCTCTCTGTTGCCACATGTTGAGTAAAAAGCCAGTATTATTCAATGTCCTTTCCTGCCCCTTGTGGAAAATATGCTTCAGCCCATTACTCACAGTAAAGAAAATTAAGACACATGTGGAATTTAATTTGGTCATTGAGTCTGACATCAAAGCTGATGCTGTAATGTGTTTCCCGGAGCAGTGAAACGTGTTGAATTGATCTGGAATCAATTCAACCGTATTTTTCTTTAAATCTCTCGCACTGTAATGTTGCCTGTTCACTCTGGTCCACTGTTGTGTACTGGAATGAGAGGAGGTCAGTGGAGCTGTGTGAGGAGCCCCAGGGGGAGAATTACCCAGCAGCCCCCTCCAACCTGACTACTTCCTGTAGACTATGGCTCCGTTACGCTCCATTCTCCCAGGCTGCTTTGCCAGGTCTCTTAGGATGACAAATACCTCCGTAAAAAAGAAAGTCTCAGACAGCACTTTCATTCATAGATGTACAATAACGAGACCAAAAAGAGTGAATGACTCCACGTGAACACGTTGACCTCCCTCTGGGGAAGCAGCTGGAAAGTTTTTTCGTCATTGTTGTTACAAGAAATTCACAAGACACTTATAACATATCGTAAATCATCTGGCCTGTATTATACCAGAGAACTACTGAGTGTTCAGTCTGATGTGTCAGAAGGTGTAGATAATTTTTGTTTATTTTTTCATGACAGAAGTTCAGACGGTAGTGGTTCAAATCATATGTTTTTATTAATGCATTAATTCTGATACATTACAGTTTGTTTAGTATAGAGTTGTATGGTGGATGATTCACATTGTATTAAGTGTAAATGTCAGTTGCTTTTTAAAAATTATTATAATTATTTAACCTTTATGGAAGGCGTCTCCAGGGCCAGTGCTTTGCAAAGAACGAAAAAAGAGAGGTTGTTGAAGGGAGGACTGTTGGACTGTTTATTGCTGCTATAAAGTAAGTGATAACAGGAACTTGTTTCGTGGACGTTCCACAACAAGGAATGTAACTATAAACAGAAAAACATATGGCCCTTGTAATCATTATTGAATTGCTTAAGTGGAATTAAACAGTTCTGGGCATGCTGTTATAAGAAATAAATAACTGTTACAGCACAATCCGAAGAGTTTTATTACTTACTTATTACAGAGAAAATATCATTAATACCTTATTATGTACTGTATCTTTGAATATCACCTGGCATCCTCCCACTGCATATTCATAGTGTTTGGAGTACATACTGTAAGCTGAGGCAGGCAGCCAGATATATCTGTTTTAAAAGGGAGGCATTTTCCCACATGATGGATCGGACTGATGTAAGAATGAGTTTCCTCCATGGTAAAAGGCCATGGGAACTTGTGTTATGAGAGATACACTCAAGCCGAAAACATGACTGTCTGGCCAATGAAATGAGGAAATCCTCAGCCCTTGTAAAGTGCTGAAAGGCCACTTGCTTTAATGAGTCAAGCACTTACTGTCAGCTCCTGTGTGGAAGTCTGTAACCTTGACATGACCCAGTTTGTATTTAAAATATTATTATATTTATCAAACTTTTGTTTGTTTTTTTGCACTTTAAATGCACTTTAAAAGTAGAATAATTAATTATGCATTCAGTAAACATGTTTAAGGTACAAAATATTTCTTTCTTTCATCCAGGAAACACACGTCAAGCACGCATCTCTCAACAGCAAATTTGTTACTGCTCTCTGAAAGGTCCATATCTTACATCTGGAGCTGCTTGGAGTCAGACCAACTCCATTAGAAGTTCAGGTTGCATTAGTTTTGATGTAGGCAGATCAGGGATGTGGAGACAGACTGTCAATTTGGTGGGGGAGGATTGTGCACAGGCAAGCATGTGGAACCTATTTTGGGCAATTCTCTAGTGAGACTGGAAGCCAACCACTTTGGTGCCTGGGAAAGTATATAAAAGGAACTTAAGTATGTAATTGTGTGTTGTTCCAGTTGATGCTATGAAACGAAAGTGCTGCTAATTGTAGTACCATTATTGTACAGTATATGAGAAGAGTTGCTCTGGATCATTTTCGTGTGATTTTGGTGGTGGGGATGGACAATTAAGATGCCAGAACTGTGAACTAGCTTACAGGCGCCAAGCCTTTTTGATGTTTCATGGTGAATTCGACTCATTTTCAGATTTGAGAAAAGACACAGTACAGAAAAAAAGTGATTATATAATGATTAAGGGCAGCATGTTTGCTTAGTGGTTAGCACACCTCAAGGGTCCAGGTTCGATCTCAGCCTCGGGGTCTGTGTGCATGGAGTTTCCACCGTGCTTGGTGGGAGTTTCCTCCGGGTACTCCAGTTCCCTCCCAAGTCAAATGACATGCAGATTAGGCTAAATGGCGTTCAGAAATTGCCTGTAGTGTGTGAATGAGTGTGTGTGTGCCCGGTGATTGATTGTCACCCTGTCTAGGGGTGACAATCCCTTCCGTCAACAGAATGAACATGGATAAACCAGAATCAAAAAATCTGAAGACCATAAAACAAGAATATGAACCTGGATATTAAACACAGAATACTAAGGCTTGGTAAATCAGGCATACACACTGAGTGATAGTTGGTAACTTCATAGTTCATAGAGTGATAGTTGGTAATAAATTGAATTTCACGGTAACTAAAAACATTTCCTGTTATACAGTTACTTACAACAGTTGTAGAAGGGGATGCATCTGAAATGAAAATGGGTACTACTTTTTGGGTTCTCCTCATCTCATCTGAGGGTGTTTGCCCTTATCACTGTTTCCTCTGGCTTTGTCATTAGAGACAATTTGATAAAGTTGTAAATGTATCCTTTTTTTTATTATTTAAAATGTATATCCATAGGCAATGTTTCTATAAAGCTGCTTTATGACTGTCCATTGTTAAAAGAGCCAAGCAAATAAAATAGAATTAAATTAAAGATAGATTTCACATTTATTGAATGTTTAAGGATTTTATTTTCAAGGTTTGTGCATGATTGCATGCATGGAAGTGAAAAGTGGAATTGAAGCTGTGTGGTGAGAATAGTAGTTCTAATGCAGTGAACTTTTGAATGCCATTTTACAAATGATGTTATATATGTCTATCATTTCTGTATTATGTACAAGGCAATTCACTCTTTCCAGACACACCTTAAATGTAATAAATAAATAACATTACAGAAGAATATTTGCATGCCTGTAGAGAAAGCAACAGCTGCAAAGATGCCTTTGAAAGCATTTCTAAATAAAATAAACTTTTATAAAGAACATTAAATAGTAATGAAATAAACTCAGTCGATATTTGGAGTGAAACTCCAGCGTGCGAGATACAGGTTTATGCATTTTTATAAGTAAAACAGCTGATACAAAATTGCCTTTGTACAGATTAATTTCTGATAAGGAACTGAAAACTATTCCAGGTGACTACCTCATGCATCTGATGAGATAATGAGAGTGTTCCAAGTTGTCATTAAAGCTAAATGTGGGCCTCCGAGTGGCGCAGTGGTAAAGTGCTCGCCCTATCATCCGGAGATCGCTGGTTCAGTTCCCGGGTGATGGTGTAACCTCTCACAGCCAGAGGTCTAGAGGGAGCTGATTGGCCGAGCTCTCTCAGATGGGAGGGATGAGAGGTACTTAGTGCTCCCACATTAATCACGGCTCTACAGCCAATCAGGGACGTCTGTGAGCTCGTGCACGCGGAAGGAGTGGCTAGCGCTTTCCTCCGAGTGTGTTACGCCTCCCCTAAGGGTGCGTGAGCAAGCAGTTCGAAAAGATACGGTCGGCTGGCGTCACGTGGTTCGGAGGAAACACGTGATAGTCTTCGGCCCTCCCGGCTGAATGGTAGTAGTAGCCTTAATGTGGGAGCCCCCTAGTGACAGGGAGGAATTGGACACGACTAAATTAGGGAGAAAATCGGGGGGAAAATCCCCCCCAAAAAAAGCTAAATGTAACTCCTATTGGGAATCTGAAATACAAAACATAATCTGGGTTGTTTAAAACGTTTTCTTTAACATAATTCCATACGTGTCATTTTATAGTTTGGATGTCTTCAGTATTAATGTTCAATGTTGAAAATAAAAAAAAAGAAATAGAAAAAACACAGAAGGAGAAGATGTGTTCAAACTTTTGTCTGGTAGTGTATACTGTACGTATGTATTTATATAATATTTATTTTCTGTGAATATGTGGGGTTTTTTTTTCCTTGAGATAATGATGCTGCCACTTATAACAAATATCACATACATATCAAAGTCCAATCCAGTCCAATTTAAACCGGTCACATAGGCAACCCTGAACCCTGAAACACTTACTTGCCTTAACAACTATCTAGAATGGTTTTGAAACACATTTTTCATTTTTCCCACAGAAGTTACAAAATGTGGTTCATTGCCCAATTATGGGTTAAAGTCTATTTGAAAATGGAGAATGTTTGGGTTTAAGAAAATGTAAGCATGTAAGATGTCAAGTTTTAATTTTGTTACAATTAGTTAAGTACAAATTCCCTAACATGATACTTATTTATTATAACTAAGTCCATTCCAGCTCTACTCATTTTACTGGCTGTATTGTGAGCTAATATTATTAAGTTCTTGTGTAAAACCAGTCTAAACTCCCTAATCAAGATTGTATATTTTCATTGTATAAATGGATTGTTACTGTACTAGACTAAGGAATGCACAGTGACCCAACAATAGCAATGTTCTTCTAAATCACGCTACAAGGACAAACTGCACAGCATATTTTCTCAAGGTTCTCAGACCCAATCAAAACTCACAGGAGTTCCAAATGATTCTCAAATGATTCTCTGAAAAACAAACAAAATAGTTTGTTTTTCAGAGAATCTGTCTACTAAGTATTACTTTTAAACTTTATCAAATTGTAATTTGATACAGATCCAGAATGCAGATGATGTCTTGATCACGCCGTTGGAGAAGTTCCGCAAGGAGCAAATCGGTGCTGCTAAAGTAAGTCCTCCAGATTCCTATTGATAATTTATGCTTCACGTTTCAGCAGAGAGCCACTTTTAGCCTTATTGCGACATAATCCAGTACATAATTTAATGTAAGTCCATGCTGAGACTCTGCAGGGAAGGCGGGAAATTGCAAACACCTGTTAAAGAACAGCGAAATTATAACCAGATTTAGTAATGCCACATGCACCAACGTTAAACGAAGACCAAGCACTAGGTGAAGTCACTGCAGCCCCATGATATATTCACTAGATTAACAGCTTCATAATCTTGGCCCAGAACCAGAGGTTTCATGCTATGAGACAAATGCTAGTGTTTGAAAGAAAGGTTCTTATTAAATTGTAGTAATTGTAGACATTACTTCACAAAAACTTCTGTGCATCTGAAAACAATTCAGTATTTTGTTTAGTAGCTCCCAGGTGAGTGAATGACTACAGAGCTTCATTCATTGTACTCAGCTAAGTTTTAACTAACGATAAACAGACACAGTAAACAAGCTAATATTTTGCTTCCACTGAATGGTATTTTTAATACAGCCATTTCTCAGAACTGAAACAAAGACGTCATCTTGGCTATACTCCTGGGCAGTTATTTTCAATCACTGAGGTGACTGTCTCTTTTTTACTGAGTGGAAGGACTATGTACATAAATCAACCACCACATTAACTTGCTGCCCCATTCATATTTTAATCAGTTTCTACTTATACAATCTATGAATAAAAAATCTCTCATCCATCACATGGCACTGTAAATACACATTCACACATTTGTTTACACTGTAACATATGGAAGATGGAAAGAAAAATGTTACATAACCAGTAACCCAAGAATAGTATCAAACCAGAAACCCTTGACCTTTGAGGTGCCAATGCTACCTGAGCACGCTCTGTGATTTTAGGATATTGAGGACTAAAGATTTGTCACTCAAGAACTAAAAAAGAAGAAATACGCGATAGAACCCTATCCTTCCCAACACCTTGAAACTCACAGGATTGCACAGACGTGACTGCTTCTTAACATACTTAGATAACACTCAGGAGGATTTTAGAACCCATTGGGAAACTATAGTGGTTAAGAGTTGGGAATTAAGACACAGTCTGCTGAGTCCTGATGAGTTGGAAGTGTGGCCTCCTTCAGCCAAGCGCTGCCTGATGAGCTCACTGCTGAAAGATCCAAAGCTGAAAACACGCTGCCTTATTTGGGAGTTTCAGTCCCAGATTCTTCAGGCAGAGCTGCGATGGAACTTGCTCAGCTTTGACATTTAGACCACAGAGGCCAAAGGGAATGGTTGTTCGGCTGTTCAACCTCCTGCACAAAACCGGACACATACACATGACAAATGAGGGCATAAACACTACATTACTGACATCTCAGTATCTCACCGCAAATGCAAATGTCTACACCTTCATCAGACCACACACCAGTAGTAATACTAACACTGTGAACATCAATGATTTTTTTTTCTTGAGGCTCAGAATACTCTGTATATTCTGCTTAGAACTCCTAAACAAGAGCCCTCAAGGTCCAGGAAGGATGATGTCATTGTTAGTCAGCAGATGGGCTTCAAGTAAGCATGTCAGAAATGCGATTCCTCTGCTTTGTCGCTTGGCAAGTTTGCAGTCTGCTAAGTGTCCATGGAAGGGTCATGGGAAAGGTTCAGCTAGTGGCGTAGAGGAAAAACAAACAGGTTGGATCGGATTTCAGTTGCAACTTAAAGAAAGGAATCGTTTTTCTGAAGAACTTAAAAATACTTTGGTAAAATTTTAGAATTTCACAAAACAAGACTTTAATTTTAGTTGAGCATGAGGTCCAATTTGGAATTTTCATTACATCATACTTTTTCATCAGCGGCTTTGCGGTCATATTGTTTTATCTAATTGTAATATCTTGAGATTTTTTTTCACAGATATATATGTAATGCTATGTATATAATTCATCTGAACTTAGTTTCAGGATGTTTAACTAAAATGGACACCATTCATGAAAGATTGTCATTTGTTTGCAATACCAAAGCAGCAAAAGCCAAGAGCTAGCCAGTTTTCATTAGTTATACATTGCTTATATGCCATTATAAACTCATTTAGGTCATAAAAATAGTAATTAACTGTGATGCACTGTTGATAGCAAGAGCAGCCATGTTGGCAGGACATCTTTTGCTGATCTCGGGTCTAGCACAGCTTCCTGACCTTCCAAGTAGGAATTCCAAACTGAGGGGGTATTTCCTTTTATTTCTTCCTGGTCAAAAGTCTGAAATTCATAGTATGCAGTATGAGACTTAAATTATATCTTTAGAACTGAACTAACATGCATGGTTTCTTGGTAGTTTATTTCACAATTAAACGATTTCCACTAGGTGATTAATGGAACAAGTAAGTAGTAATAGTCGTATCAAATTATTGGCAAACATCTGCAGTTAATAAACAGTCCTACGACTATGGACAGTTTTAACATGTGACAACGAATATCTTGGAACAACTTATAATAAGATTGTTGTGTCCAAATGTGGATGATTAAAGGGGTACTTTAGCTATAGACAAAAATATTAAAAACTTAATTAAGGTTATTATAATAAATAAAGACTTGCCAAGTGACACTCATCCACATATTTTTATATCCAATTAATATTTTTCCCCTGTGCCATTATATCATTTAATGATTTTAATCAGGATCTGGAGAAAACTATAACTTTCTATAAAAAACAAATGCCGCAGGCATTCAGTTGATTGTTATGTCAGTGAAAGCTTAGCTAATCATATTGTAGACATATTGTTAGCGCAAATCAAACCGAATTCAAATAAACATTTTATTTGTCACATACACGACCATTTACAGTATGGAATGCAGTGAAATGCTTATACGACTGTTCGTAAAAAAAGACGAAAGGTAGGGTTGAAAAGAAGACAGAAGATTAAAAAAAAAAAATACTTTACTGCAATAGGAAAATTTATATTAAGATCAAGGAAAATGATAAAATTTAAAAGCTAGTGAGTTAGCTATTGCATATTCTGGTTTGTTAAATCTACAACTATGATTTACAGGCCCTTTGTTTAAGTATTAATGAAGCAGGAATTTCATTACTTAAGGTTAAGGTTCTCAGTTCTCTATGGTTAGTGCTTTACTTTTCTGATATGAATCAGCAGTTTCATGACTGCTAATGCTTAATACCTCAGTAACCCACCAATCTGTTTACTGTCTTGCTCTGCTGTAACACTACATTGTGAAACACTTGAGATATAAAAATTTACGATTCATCGTCATGATTTGGGAATATAACCTTTTTTTTGCTGTCCTCATGGTAGATGGTCAAAGTTAAATGAGCAGCTATTGAGTCAAAATTATTGAGCTAGCATAATTTGCAGTTGTGGTTTGTATGATTTTTTTATTTTTTATTCCAGAGATAATGATTGCAAGATAGAAGAAAGCTATTCTCAAAGTTCCTAACGCTGTTGTTTTGTTCTTTTTGATTTCCAAGACTGCAATAAATCATACATCTTTAATACTAATACCTCAGTATGCTAGAGATTTGTTAACTTTTCTACTTTGCGTGTATTACAAAACAGTGTTGTCAATGAGATGTCAAACTAAGAATTAATCAAATTTAATCCATGATCTTTAAATATGATTGTTTTTTTCCCCCTGTTCTACTTAGATGTGCAAAGGTGAGCATGTAGTTAGCATACTTTGTTTTCATTAGATAACTAGCATATGTTCTAGCTAGGTGATTGCTGATTATTTTTATTTATTTTTAGTTTCCTGTTATCACACAGTTATTTTAATAGTATTATAATGTCTTCTTTTGAGCCGTTATCTACAAGCTTCCTCATTTGGTTTGCTATGTCAACAAAACAACTTCTATCTTCACAAAACAAGCTGTTATCTTGAGATTACAAGAACAGATTACAAGTACATTATCTGTAGATTGTAGGACTGACAAGTGCTTTCTACTTTAGATTTCTGTCTAATATAGCGAATGAGGTTGCACAATGTAATCACGTAAAATTCATTTGAGTCCAGACGTTCATTTACATATTAATTAATAATTAACTTTAATGCCTAAGAGTTAGAGCAATGAGTGATGGTGAATATGCTTAAAGCATTTTTCCCCTCTCTGCTGCACTCCTTATTGCTGAGTGCTAACTTCAAGAATAGATTCTTACCGTTACTATTTTTGTTGTTTTTGTTAATGTTTTTATTCTTGTTTTGCATGGTAATGTGAATTTTTTTACCCGTAAGTTCATTTAAGGTAATTTACGGCACATCATTACATCTTTAAGTAAAGGTAAACTACATGTACAGGACGCAGGATACTACTCCAGTGACAAGGAAATGCACATTTATTTATTTTGGGGGAGTGAAAGAGAGAGAGCCTACCCTGAATCATTAGTTTTATGACTTTCTGACACCTCAGTAACCTACCAGTCTGTTTCCTTCCTTCCTAAACATTGCAGTGTTAAATTGAACAATTGAGGTATGAAACTCAAGATAATTTCCTTTATGTTTCTGGCCTTTTTTTTTTATGTTATGTTGAAATACAGTTAATAGAAATGTACAATTTCAATGACTTTGCATGCAACTTAACGTTGGTCCACTGGACAGGAACAAGCACGCCACCTGCTGGGCAAAATGCCATTCAGAATGCCTTCTGCCCATATCCATTCAAATCAAGTAAACAAATGGACATCTTCAAAACATTTTAATGATACAATTGCACGAAGTTTGTTTGGCCTGTTATATAACTTTTTTTTCTCACAAGGCATTTATCTTTGTAATTACAGTAAAGGAAATTCCAGTTTTGTAATCAACATTATCTTTTTTCCTTAAAGGAGGGAAAGAAGAAATTTGACAAGGAAACTGAGAAATATTATACACTTCTGGAAAAACACCTGAATTTGTCCTCAAAAAAGAAAGAGACATTTTTACAAGAGGTAACATTTCATAAGCATTTTAATTAACTTTATTTTACTTTCACCATGTATGATTTGTCATTTGCTTTTTTTAGTGCCATCTCTTTAATAATTAAACTCATTTATGCCTGGCTGTTTTTTAGGCAGATACCCAGATCAATAAGGAGCGACAGATGTTTTGTGATGCCTCTCTTGAATACGTCTTCAAGATCCAAGAAGTGCAGGAGAAAAAGAAATTTGAGTTTGTTGAGCCAGTGAGGATACAATGATTAGATTTTTTTAAATTAAGAGACTAATTTAATAGATTTTTCTTGTAAGGTTTTTAATATGTAAACATGAACACATTACCATTTAAAGTGCCTTTCACAATTACTGGCACCACTTGTAATGATTAGTTAAAAGAGGTAGGAAAATCCACCTTTTGGTATTTGGTAACAGTAGATACATGCATTTTTGGGGTAAATAACTATTTTTTTCTAACCATTTTCTTATGAATTTCAGAACACTTCTCCCTTATTTGATTCGTGTGTTCTCTTTTTTTGCCATGTTGATGGATGACTAAGGGAATTTGGCCTCTGTGTCAACTCATATTTGTATCTCAGTTAATCAGGAAGTCATGGATAACAGCTTGAAGGTTCCTACACACTTTAATCAACTTAAAAAAAATTTTTTTTATTAAATAGGAAACATGCTTCAGTTACAATGTGATTACTATAATTTCCAATGTCTTTTTCTAGTCTTTACAAGGGGTGCCAATAATTGTGGACGGGATTGTAGGTGAACACATTGGACAAATTGAATCATTTGGCATTTCTCTGTCTTGAGCCTAATTTGTGGACGTGCTTGGATGTCTGAGAAGTTCCTCTTCCTTAACTTTGTAGTTTTGCAGATGACAGTACAGTTTATTTTCCATGACTTGTTAGCTGGCTGTGTAATCAGTGCAAAATAGAAGAAGGAAATGTCAAATACCAAACAGCTTAATTTCTTAAAAATCTCTTTCTCTCTCTCTCTCTCTCTCTCTCTTTCTCCCACTCACCCTTGCTCTCTCGCTGTCTCTCTCTCAGCTCCTGGCTTTTCTCCAAGGACTGTTCACATTTTACCATGAGGGTTATGAGTTGGCGCATGAATTTGAGCCATATAAACAGCAACTTCAGTTCAACCTACAGAATGTAAGAAATCCTGTTACACATCATGCTCCACATGCTGCAGTAACATAAAATGAAACACATACTGTCTGCTTGATTCATGCGATATTTCAGTTTAACTATCCCTACATGGTATTACACAATGTAACAATTTAAACTGATATTTATTAACAGACCTACCAGCTCTGTATTTTAACATTGAATTTTGCTAATATGAGTTATAAATCAAAAATATGCCTACTTTTTCATTCGCCTATAAAATGGGAGACAAGCACATGTGAATCAAGAATGATTTGAACTCTCCAATATGAACTGACACCTCTTGGAAACCCTGTCCTCTTCTCTTGTGTTTGTAACATAAGTCATGCAGTCTGTCAGTATGATATTTTATAATATTCAGTAACATAAAATAACATTGGACAATGTATTTTAAAATTAGTTAATATAAGGCACATAAGGTACATAAATACTTTACTTGAATAAAAGTAGAGATACCCTAGGTAAAAATATTACTTGAGAAAAGAAGAAATTCTCCATTTACATTTCTATAAAATCAAAAAGTACTCATCTTTAAATGTACTTAAGTACAGTGGAACCTTTTATTACGAGCATAATTCATTCCGGAAGCGGGCTTGTATTTCACAAGACTCCACAGCCCCCAAAAATAAATACATAAAAATAATTAACACAAAATATAAAGAAAAAAAAAATTTTTTTTAAATGACCCGCACTTTACTTTTAAAAAAAGTAAAAATAAATCCCGACAGATAAGTGTTTCCGTTTGTGCGTGAAGGCACTGTGTATATATGTGTGTGTGTGTGTGTGAAGCTAAAGTAAGTAGCCCCTCCCCTCCCCTCTCCCCCTTCTGGTCTTACATAGTTACCCATCCTCCACTCTTTTCACACACATGCGCGCACACAACAGAAACACTGTTATCAGAAAAATAAACAAGAAATCTCTCTAATGACACTTGATTGAGTGACACACTAACGGAATCACTGCGGTAAAGTAAAAATAAAACAAATTAACCTGCACTTTACATTTGAAAAGAATCGCGACAGAACAGTGTTTCTGTGTAGAGCAGAGAGAAAGAGTGTGTGTGTCTGTGAAGGCGAAAGTAGGAGGGGTGCAAGTAGGAGAGCAGGCTGATACAGACAGAGAAAATGGATCTCTCTATTTAATCTCTCTAATGAGACTTGCTTTTGCTTTACACGCGCGCTGTACACACACGCATACAGACAAAAAATAAAATATGTTTTACGCAAACACACTTGGTCACAGTGTTATAGTAAACAGTACACGCATGCATGAATGTTGATTATACCAGTAAGAGATGCGCATTAAGACCAAGCAGGGGAGACGATTACCCACAATTTCGCAGCGCAAGAGAGAGAAAAACTGTTGGCTCAGTTGTGATCACGTGACGCTCGGTGTCAAAACAAGAAGCGCATCCATGATACATGATACTCGGTACTCGTAAACCAAGACTTGTTCGTTTTCCAAGTCAAAATTAATTAAAAATCTTTGCTCGTCTTGCGGAACACTCGCAAACCGCGTTACTCGCAATCCGAGGTTCTGCTGTAACAGAAGTATTGAACTTCTATTAGCTCCCAGTAGCCTTCAAGTTGTAGGAAAATCTCTCTGTCTCTCAGTAAGTGGTTGTTAGTGCTTCAAATACCACACACCACTTTGATAATGCAAAGCCAGTCATGTAGTGAAGTATAAATTATAGATATTTGTTGTAGAATGTAGTAGAGTGAAATCAAAAAGCTATCACTAATAAAACTACTCAAGTAAATTACAGATACATGAAATATATACTTATGTGCAGTAACAAAGTAAATGTTATTAGTACTAACTACCTATTAGTTAGTATACACTAGTGATGCGCGGGTCGGGTATTTTTCCAACCCGCGGGTCCCGCTTTTATGAAATTATTTGGCCCGCCCCAG
>JAQQZT010000011.1:10303739-10315601 GCA_030068275.1 Clarias platycephalus | reverse complement strand
TTTAATTTTGTTTTTAATGACCCGCCCCAACCCGCCCCGCAAATAAAGTGACAATTTCTTTACCCGCCCCAACCCGCCCCGCGGGTTACCCGCGGGGTTCGCAGGTTGCGAGACGACCTGCGCATCTCGCAACCTGCGAACCCAGCGGTAGTATACACCTCTGTTTATATGTAACTATATTAGAGAAACTTTAAGTTTTGACCAAAGAGAAGAAAATATGAAAATGTTGTCCTACTATAAATTTTTTTAATTATAATGATAACAAAAATGATAAATGCACTTTACATTAAATAAAATGTGAGGCAGTTTACTGCATCAAGTTTGTTCAAACAATTTAAGAGAAGAGCTGTGAACAAATATGAACATTTGACGTAGGAATTTGCAAATGATTGTGTATATTTGCAGTTTTACTGCACTCTAATCACTTAAAATGTACCATCCAGCTGAGTTTTCATTATAGCTGCCACCAAACAGCTCATACTGCATAGCATATTATAATATTTTGCCCTCCTCTACTTTTCTAAACCAGAAATGGTCAACATGCTTGTTTTTCTGTCTTTTTTAGACTACTGGCTCTGGACAAATAAATGAGTAAATAAATATGAACCTAATTACACACTGTAATTTATTGAAAATAGCAGACATTATGATCTTGTGATAGGCTTCACTGATTAGTGTAATGAGTGTAAAAATGAATGTAGCCAAAACAGTTGATGATAACCTCCAAAGCTTTAGTCAGTAATGTTTTTGTGCACTTACTAAACCAACAGTTCATTGTTTTATCTCCTTGTAGACGAGGAATAATTTTGAGAGCACCAGACAGGAAGTGGAGAATCTGATGCGAAGGATAAAGTCAGCAGAACAGGACTTCAAAGCTCCTGGACAGTGGACTATGGAGGGCTTTCTTTATGTACAGGAGAAGCGTGAGTATTCTCTCAGTACAGATTACAAAAAGGATTATATTCACTCATTACTGTGAAAATGTTGCGATCTCATACAGTAGTAATAATAATAATAATGTTTCTGTGTTTAATACATCCTAAACTACTTAACTCACAATCATGTAGTTTAAAGCTATGTATTTTGCATATATGTACTGTATATTATACATCTAAGTACATAAATTTCCCCACTAAAATATAAAATTAAAAAGTTAATTTCTAATTGAAAAGACAATGTATTGTGTGTAAATTAGAATTTCCTAATGTAATACACATGCTTAACACACTATTGCTTTTTTCCTTCAACTCAGTTGTCTTCCTTACTTCATGAGATTTCTTTTTTTCACACATGATAAATGCATGATAAATTATGTCAAAACCTTTTTCGATGTCACAGATATCGTTTTTAATTCCAAATTGATTGGAACCTTCATCCTGAAAATTGTAAAATTCAACAAATAATTAATTTTTCCTCAATTCATATCAATATCAATATTATAATTTGTTTTTTTTGTTTTGTTTTTTTGCTGGCTCCCCTCATGCTATTGAACATGTCGGGCAATTAGTTCCGTCATTTCTTTAGCAATGGTGGTATTTACTGGGCAGGGGTTGAACGTTTGTTGAATACTGTAAGCTGTCTGTTAAAGGTCCTCTGGGATTCACGTGGAGCCGACACTACTGTACGTATGACAAAGAGACTAAGATGTTCACCATGAGCAGCTCCGAAATCAAATCTGGAAGCAAACAGGTAGAACATTCTAATATCTTTTCTAATGCAGTATGTTGTTTTTTTATGACTCATTTATTTCCAAGTTATACATTTCCAGAAAGAAAAAAAATACATTCCTTACAATGCTGAATAAGCTCTCTTTGTGTGTCTTCTTTTCTGAAGAACGGACTGATTCTGAGTCCGCCTGAAATGTTCAAGCTCAAGTCGTGCATCAGGAGAAGAACAGACTCCATCGACAAGCGATTCTGCTTCGATATTGAAGTGGTGGAAAGGTTTGTTTTCAGTTTCTGCACTTCTGCATATTATAGCACATTTTTTCTCCCTCAAATTTCTTCCAGGCTTCTGCAAGGTCATTGAGGACATTATGACGTTTGACTTTAGAGGGTGTGGTAGAGAATTTATTATACATTTCTTTTTAAATGTTGCATTTTCCACTGTAATGTTTTCCTTGGCAACTTCAGAAGTCTCTCAGGGACTTCATTCAACATTCTTCTCTCTACTTCCTTTCTTCTCGCTCTTCATAACTGAAGAAATAACACTTGTCAAGGGATTCTGTTCAGTTCTCTTCAGTGTTTCTATAAAGTCCACCGGTATGTCAGAATTTTCCTGCTTCATGTTGTGATTGCACGTGTGCTACCACATGCTACCAGCTACCTACAGCTTCTTTCACATGCTGCGCTTAACCTTCACACCTTTCAAATTATAACATGCTACTTGCCACTAATTATGCACCAGAATTACTGGCACCCTTCATGAAAATGCATAATGAATTTATAAAACAAATTAAAACATAAGAAATGCTATTTTGAACATTATCATATGAGTACACCGCATGATTTTAGACTGTTTTTTATAAAGTGCAATTATTTTACACAGGTAAATTGTTTTATTCCAAAAGTATTTGCACCCCTCCCCCAAACATTATTCATTTTTCATATCAATTAATAGAGGAACAGCATATTTTATGTAATTTATAAGTATTAAAATGCTTTCACGTTGGCGTATTTTATTTTTTTCCCAACCACCTGCACACATTTTGCAAGGCAAGGCAAGAGGAATGCAGCCGCTTTTAAAAGCATTGTTGCCAGTGTGTGTGTGTGTGAGTTTTTTTTCTGAAGGAGGATCAACAGGGTTTAATGTTTCATAAAGAGCAGCAAGTGAGGTTAAGCCTTTTTTTTTTTTTTTTTTTTTACCTTTCAACTAATTAAGTCAAGATTTTTGGGGCAAGTAAGGCAAGCAAACATGGGAGGACAGAGTGCTGTCTTGTGAGTGAGCTACATAAGAAGAGTTGCATGTTGAAATCAAATTTAATCAAAAGTAATTTAATTAATAATATTCCAACATTGCAGTATAACCCGAAAATAACCTCCATTTTTGGGACATTTGCCATTTTGTGATGTGACATTATCTGTGGCTGCATGGAGAAGTCCCACAGGCTTATATTTTAATTTTCAAGTTTCAATTCAGGATTTCAATGAGGATCAGAAAGAGATTAACTTGACAATTGTTACTTACAGTAGCTAAACCCATAATGCCATTTATCATCACATGAGTTCCTGAGTAGTTCCTGTGACACCGCCCCAAGAATCAAGTATACTCTAACCTTACTTAGAGTGGGTGCCAATAATTTTGACACATCTGTTTTATGAAAGAAAGTTCTTTCGCTCAAAAAGTTTCTCCAGCTGCATTTGAGTGACAGGTTTGAATCACTGTGTGCGATGTGTCATTTGAATTATTGTGTATTATGGAGTTGCCTATATTTCGGGATGATGCTTCAACAGCATTACAGTGCTGTTTTTTTAATGCTTGTTCTTTTTTGTTGCTGTTGTTATTTGATTTGTGCTGTTCATTGTTTAATCTCAATCTAACTAGCAGCACATCCAAGTTTCTGTAATGCACCAGCTGATGTGGCTGTGATTATTCTGTTCCTCAGGCATGGCATCATCACCCTGCAAGCTCTGTCTGATTCCAATAGACGTCTGTGGATGGAGGCCATGGATGGAAAAGAGCCAGTAAGAGCACATCCATTACACCCATCCCATGCTATACAGCAGAACAGATTATGTTTATGCATTTAGCTTAAATCTTGCAGTTATGCTTCACATTAAGGGGACAAGTGGAAGTAAATATGCCAGTGAGATAAATTAAATACAGGAAAGAGGACTTGCACTATGTAAATCCTTTAAAAATTTATTAACTTTTAAGGAATAGCTGCTCCAATGTACATGATAGATACTGTACAGTATGTTCCACAATATTAACTGTAACTACAACGTAATTAAATATCTGAAGCATTGACTTGTTATAAATAAATATGAGAATAATAAAAAAAACTCTTATTAGGTCTCTATAAGAGCTGTTTTTTAAACCCTAATGTCCAAATAATGAAAGCAACAGGAAACTATTAATTCTGTCATTTACTTCACTGATTTAAACCTGGAAATTTTTCAGAGGAAATAATTCTCACAGTAAAATAGAAAAACAACACAGTTCTCTTTTTGTTTAAACTTTTCTTAGCCATTCAATAAGCTCCCTACAGGGCAAGTATAACCAGGAGTGCGAGGTCGTGTTTTATTGTGTAAAGATGTGTTTTTATGGTTGAGTTTGTCTCCGTTGTTTCCGGTCCTTTTGAGACAGACTCATAAAAACTTTCAACACAATTAGCCAGAGTCTGGTTTGTCTGGAGTGATTAGTTTCTGAGTTGTTGAGTAGTTCCTTCCTGTTTCTTTTCAAACTTCAATAGATGTATATAGCATCCTCTGTTTCTTTCAGACAGATGCCAATTTCTCCTTGTAGGAGAAACAATAACCTAAGGAAAAAAATGTTTAGATTACATACCAACTATTTAAAGCCCTGAAGTGTTTTTTTTTTTTTTTTACTTATGCACAGACATACACCTTTTTTTTTTTTTTTACATAAGTACTGTTTGTTTACAAAGCAAAACAAGTTATAAGTTAATCAAGAAAAATATTAACTACACAAGATTTCCAATTCCAAACAAGCTTGTTATCACAAGGGCATCAGTTCTGGCAGAATAAAACGTAATAAAACATAAGACAATTTTAGGTTGTGACTGCAATGTTTTGGCATTTCTGGAAAACTTCACTTTATAAAAACTTGGGGGGAAAATGCTCAAATGATTGTATTGTTGTTGCAAAATTAAAAAATGTCAATGTACAGTGGATTTTTTGTCCAACTATAATTTATCTTTGTAATCCAAGTCTGTTAAATTATGACTAAGGAATTGGAAGGCTTGCACTGTACCTTCACTTTATTACATTAAGATAATTGTTATAATTTACTTAAGAAGTGACAGAGTAGCATTTCTTTTCCCTTTAATTCATGATGGAACAATTGGGTAAATTATAATAATAATATGACAATTTAAGTGTGTGTGTACATTTAGGCTGTGTAATTCGCATTTTCCCTATAGTGGTACAATTTATGCATTTTAAAAATAATGATAGCTTTGGTTATAGATGACATGTCCAAATACCCTAATGCACAGTTAGATGTCTGAAGCCTAACCCGTCGACACATACAGCCATTGACCAATATTGCATATCTAGCATAGATCTGTGCCACCATGAATGTAAGGGTAAAGAAAGAAAGAAAGATAACATGTGTGACCAAGGAAAAAAAAAACATACATTTTTACTGTCACTGTGTAAATACACATACATAACATCTCTTCGAGAAGCTGCTCTGGGAATAGCCTCAGTACACCTTGACAAAGATCGTAAAATTTTCTGGAACTGTACTGGAGTTACAAACACTGTTCTTTAAAAAGATTTTCCCTCAGTTGGTGTTTTGATGATGGTGGTGTGCATATGCCAAATTGCGTCATTCCTAAATTGTGTTTAATTGGGTTGAGATCCGGTCGATGTGAAGTTCATAGCACATAATTTTCTTCCTGAGCAAACCATTCAGTGAGCTCTCATGCCACGTGGATGGGGGGCAGGGCCAGCTTGGAAAATACACCCATCTGATTAGAAATGTTTTACTACATCACTTGCAGTTATGCTTCACATTAAGGGGACAAGTGGAAGTAAATATGCCAGTGAGATAAATTAAGTACAGCACAACAGGGCCGCCGGTTTTCCTTAGTCAGTCATCTGTATAACCTAAATGGATTTAGGCAAAATAAACATCTCTACAAGCCCAGCTGTTAATGGTTTAAAATGTACTTCTATCATTATCATTCTTACCATATTTTTGTTAAATATTTAAGGAGTGCAGGAAGTCTGATTGATCATGTTACAACAATAAATGTTAACTTGACTAGAGTCAGTGCCTTTTTTACTGTCAGTTTTTTTTTCTTAATAATTATCATTAGACAGATGACAGAAGATTACAGACCTGTGTGTTTTTATTCCATTTATGGCTCTTTAGCGTCTGAACCTTTGATCACTCAGCGAAGGTGATAGTTAGCCATGATCTGACAGGATTTACCCATAACAGTTTCACTCTAAAATGAAAACACAGCAAACACTATGGCATTTGATTTGCCTGAAAACTGTGTACGCAATGGGCATTAATGAACAGTTATATACATGTTCCAAAGTAAGTACCCCTTCTTTTTTGTTCTGTGTTTTTGAGTAAAAAAAAAAAATCATCTGATTATAGCAGGTCTTAGGCAGGTATTAGGGAAATACAACCTCAGATGAACAACATAAAACTTTCATCATGCCATTATTAATTTAACAAAAATGGCAAAAAAGTTAAAAAAAAAAAAAAAAAAAAAGTACCCCCATGATTCTATAGCTTGTATATCCACCTTTTGTAGCAATAACTTTGTCTCCTTTATGATTATATCAGTCTCTCACATTGTTATGGAGGAATTTTGACCCGTTCATCTTTAAAACATTGTTTCAGTTCAATGGGATTTTTAGCATTTGCTCTCTTAAGGTCCAGCCACAGCATTTCGATTGTGTTGAGGTCTGGACTTTGACGAAGCCATTCCAAAACCTTGATTCTTTTATTTTTTCATCCATTCTGATGTAGCGTTACTGGTGTGCTTCAGATCATTGTTCTGACCCAGTTTTGCTAAAGCTTTGTTAAACTCCACATTGTTCTGAAATGATTTCATAACCCTTACCAGATTGATGATCAGCAACAATTGCTTCTCCAAGACCAGTGTTTTTGTCTTGGCATTGTGTTAACACATACCTGAGTGCTCCAGACCAGCAAACTGCTAAAACGTCTGCTTTTATAGAGGTCTGCACACCTGCTGATGATCATGTAATCAAGAGCTGATTATTAGCAGCACCTGGCTACAACTTTCCCTCTTAAATCCTGTGGAAGCAGTAAGAAGGGGGCAGGGGGTGTGGCTGGAGGTTCATTATGTTAAATAAATAATTGCATGGTGAAAAAGGGTATATGTCGTTGTTTGTCTGAGGTTGCATTTGCCTAATACTAAGACCCACTACAATTAGATGATTTGTCTTATGTTTCTACACAAAAACACACAGAATTAAAAGAGGGGATACTAAATTTAGAAAATTAACATAAATTTGTCTTATTATATAGTATATGTAATGTGACTGAGATACATGTTTAATTGTGGGATATAATGTTATCCATAGATTTACACCCTTCCAGCACTTCTGAATAAGAAAGAAGAAAGTAAGTTTGCTCTTTTAAATTGATTAAATTTCAGATTTTAAGAAACATTCAGATAATGGCAGGTAATGCAAAGCATCTTTTTGTCTGTGCAGCATTCCTAAACGAGGCGGGGTTTAACTTCGTCAAAAAGTGCATTCATCTTGTAGAGACAAGAGGTAAGACTGCTAATTACATTCCAAGGATGAATCTATCTCTGCATCCAGTTTAAATATACATGCTTATACTTGTGTTGTGATTCTGATTGAAGGAAATACTTCAGTGAATAATCTATTTCACAACTTTTCGCTCCTTACCCTAACCATTGTCTATGAAACAAGACATTTTCAATGTTGGAACTTGTAATGGGAGTCTATCTTACCCGGAATCTTTTCCGTAAATATCTGACTCAGACCGCACCCTAGTTCTTTAGTGATATCACACAGATGTACTGACGTGGTTCAGGACACAGTGTGACTTACAGCAGTCTTTAAACATGAACAGTGCGGTAATGTTAAATAAAAAACATTTTGAGCATCATTCTGCTTCTATTCCAAGGCTCTTTAAAACTTTAAAGCTCGTTTGGGAAAGCTGATTATGTAGCCTCATGATGTCATTTGAAGAACTTTATTAAGATTTTTTTCTCCTTTCGTTGAGACTTATATTAGACGTTTACAAATTAGAAACACCCCCAAAAAATAGTTTTGGCTCTAGTGACTTCATTGCAAAACAAACCTGACAACATTTGTAGTAAGGGAAAAGTTGTATAAAATTGAGTTTTTATCAACTTATTTTTCTTACTTATTTTTTAGTTACTCACTGTACAAGGTTGTAAAATAAAAAATGTCTTAACGATACTATAAATTGCCCTGTTGGCTAGTCATGTTGTGTGCCCAGAAACTGAAAAGAGATTAAATTGTTAGCAAATGTAATGAAAATTAAGACTTAATCCCTGACTTAATGACCTAGCATAATTTTAGAAACAACCATGGAGAGCACTTTTGTTACTTGCTTTTAATAAGAGCACCTACTAAATGATGTAAATGTAATCACTGGAGATGGGGTGGGGCGGGGATCTATTCAGTTATGTATCGCGATTCATTTGTGTGACCATTTATGTATCATCACACTGATCCAGAAAAATTTAAATTCTAATTTATATTTGTTGACATTCCTCTTTAATCTTACAGACAGCACAAGCAGTTGTATTAAGTACACAAACTATTATTTGAGTCTGGCTAGAGTCTTTTATTCTCTCTCAAAATGATATAACTGTGAGATAATGAATTTTGCATGGTGTACTAGCAGGAGGCTTCATCGTCTTCAAGTTTCATCTTGCACTTTATTTAGCTCGGTTTCATTCTCACATCTCTGCATGTTCGTGATTCTGAAAAGAAAATCTGTCATCTGGGCATGCTAGTTCAGAAAGAGAAGCATGCATTATCACAGCATTGAGGTGCACCGCAAGCACAACGAGGCACATTAGATATAAATGCATACCACATGAAAACTTTTGTTTTGTAAAAGGTTTTTTGAGGTTGTTGAACCTACAGTAGTGGAATAAACATTTATAGACCAAAATGAAATTCACTTGTTGGAGGCACAAGTGCCTCTGCTTTCTCTCATCCCTGTTCAAAATATCTTTCCTGTATTTCCCAGGTATCCAGACAATGGGTCTGTACAGAATTGGAGGAGTGAACTCTAAAGTGCAGAGACTTATGACCTCTGTGTTTGGTAAAATTCTTTAAGCATTTAAGTTTTAAATAAATTCTCTATTTTGTATTTTAAATTCTTTAAGCATTTAAGTTTTAAATAAATTCTCTATTTTGTATTAAAGCATAAAACAGGTCAGGGTGTGCTTATAGGAAAATAAGGTACATTATATAGTTATAGACCTCACTATTTCAATATGTGTATTTTTTTTTCTTGTTTTTCATCCATTTATTATTAAGCTTACATCATGTGGAGTATCCTCATACAGTTCAATGTGAATGAGCTAATGGTTAGATGGAGCAAATTAATATTGGCCTGTAAGAGTTTTACATCTGTAACATTTGCAGAACTGCTGTTATACATTATTAATCAATACCTTCATACAAATCAGAGGTGGGAATTCAAAAGTGCTATAATATTTTTTATTGTTGTTTGTTTATTCCTTTTTAAACCATTTTTTTATTTGCAATTTATTGACGTTTGTTCCTACAGCTGCCAAAGCTCCTGCAGACATGGACCTCGACCCAGACACTTGTGATAATAAAACCATCACCAGTGGTCTCAAAAATTACCTCAGGTTAGGAATTAATCGAGTAAACCCTAATTCATTGGTTAATATCAAAATCATGCATGATAATTCGGTTGCTTTCTGCCTGCAGGTGTCTGGCTGAACCCCTGTTAACCTATAGACTTCACAAGGACTTCATCATGGCAGTCAGTGAGTTCTAGCTGCCCTGACTTGTTCCTCCGAGCGTTCCAAATGGGAAAATGGAAAATGAATGTTTAAAGCATTGCAGATGACTTTAACAAACTAAATCTTCACAAAAATGTGTTTTGTGCATTTTTAGAGTCCGACGATCAGAACTACAGAGTCTGTGCAGTTCATTCTCTCGTGCACAAGCTGCCAGAGAAGAACAGAGAGATGCTGGACATCCTGGTCAAACATCTGCTTGTGTAGGTTATTCTGACATTATACAGGATTTAGATTGATTTCACTGGTAATTCATTCTTTCTAGCAATATTGCCTGTTTCTTGGCTTGATATAGCAGAACCCTGTATTACAGGCGTAGAAAATGGATTTTCTCTGGGTGCTTGGATAAATCCTGGAGTTGGTATAATAAAATTAGGCCATGTTGGGGGAAAAATGTCCTAATGGTTTCCATTAACAGGATGATGGAAAATGCAAGTTAGTATGTGAATTTTCATTAGGAAGTATGGGGTTATTTGAGCTTGTGGCCACTGACGCATAACATTCTTAGAGGTTTAGGTCATATATAGCACCAGAATAGGTTCATGGCTTTGGAATGTTTTGAAATGACCCCTTTCAAACTAAAGCCCATCATACATGGCATAGTGGCTCATAATTTGTCAATCAGCGGTAGTGAAAGCTAATTTGAGTTTGTGTCATTCACAGGGTTTCCACACACAGCCAGAAGAATTTGATGACGGTCTCTAATCTCGGCGTGATCTTCGGCCCTACACTGATGCGCTCCCAAGAGGAAACCGTGGCCGCCATGATGAACATCAAATTTCAAAACATTGTGGTGGAGATTCTTATAGAGAACTATGAGAAGGCAAGATTGACTCATTGTTTTATTTAATTAAATTAAACAGCAGGTGTCACTGTTTAGCAAACACAATGAGGAGAATTCATTAGTTTGGCGGCAGAGGCTGACAATCAAGCCTTTGTTCTCAGGTTCAGTGTCTTACGAAGCTGAGTTGTGATTTATGGCAGCAAGCATGCTGAGTAATATTTCATTGATGTTTCTCAGATCTTTCATCAGTCTCCAGATCCCAATGTGCCTCTACCTCAGCCTCAGGCTCAGTCTCGCTCCAGCTCACGCCGCAGCAAAGCCATCTGCCTATCATCAGGCCCACGCAAGTCCAGAGGCCTGTACTCGCCTGCTCTGTGCCTGGCCGATGCTGACAGTGTGTATCCCTTTTCAGTCTGACTTTCATTATATGAGGCTGTGTAGGCCCAATGCCAGCTCTCAGCAGCTGTATTTTTATACCTTTGTCCCCTTCGGGATGTCTGTTTGTCCATCCACAGCCTTTGTCATTGTAACCAGCAAATGAACTGATTGTATTTTGGAAGCAATTCAAACCAGGAGAAAAGGTCACACCAAGGTCGAATGTCGAAAAATACTTTCACTGAGGGTAGATCTGGCATACAATGCAATGTAATGCAAAACATTTTGCTCTCTACTGTAGCTGGTGCTGTGACAACTTTCCCATTAAATGTATAATTAGATCAATATGACTACATCTAGTTTTACACTACATTTGATCATTAAGAACATCTATTCTATTATATAGTCTATTAATATTAATAATGGAAAAAAAAAAACAATGATACTACCACAATAGTGGTAGAGAAGTCTCAAAGGCAGGACAAATATAAGGTCAATTGAAAATGTCTAAATTGATTCAAGGTGTCAGGAAAGCTGCAGTTATGTAGTCATGCCATTATCTAATCAGCCAATCATGTGGCAGCAGTACAACACAAATCATGCACAAGCTTTACTCATTGTTCACATCAAACAAAGAAAAAATGTTGATCTCTCTGACTTTTAAATGCAACATGGTTGTTGGAGCCAAATGGACTGGTTTGAGTCTTACAGAAACTGCTGATCTGCTGGGATTTTCACACACATCAGTCTCTAGGCATTACCCAGAATGGGAGGAAAAGCAAGACATTGAGTGAGCAACAGTTCTGTAGGAGGAAAAGCCAAATGTAGGGAAAGATGGCCAGATATAGGCTGAATCCCATTTCTATTTTCTACCCCTTCCCCTACCCCTTCCCCTTCCCCTTGTCCCTTGAAACGAAGTGGTAAGGGGAAGGGTTTAAATATTTCCCCTAAGAAACGGGACACCACT
>JAQQZT010000011.1:10289388-10303639 GCA_030068275.1 Clarias platycephalus | reverse complement strand
CTACCCCTTCACGTGAACGCGCCAAACGGAGGGGTAGGGCTATGTGTAGGGGTAAGGGGTAGAATTGGGATTCAGCCATAGTATAGTATAATATCCTCATATAATCACGCTCCTTCTTCATGCAAGCTTCTCAGCATGCACAAAGCATCAAACCTTGAAGTGAGTCAGGTACGACAGCAGAAAACCACATTAGGTTCCTCTCCTGTCACCCAGGAACAAGAATAAGAGGCTGATAGGGCCACAGACTAGTTGAAACTGGCCTCAACGGTTGATGTGCTATGCTTTCTGAGATGTTTTTTTTGCTCACCATGGAAGCAAACAACACTTATTCTATAGACTTCCTATCAGCTCAGACCAGTGTGGTCATTCTTCTCTGAGCTCTTTTACAGGACCAAAAGCTGTTTCTACCTGCAGAACTGCTACTCACATGATTAAACTTGCACTCTAGAGACAAATCCTGAAGAGTCAGCTGTTTCGGAAATATTCAAATCAGCCCATCTGATACTAGCATCCAGGGTGCTTCATGTGCACCATGTGCATGTATAGCCCACCCTTTAACCCTTCTTCAATCACAGGTGACACGTTCAGCAGCAGTCCCAGCAGCACACCTATGGGCAGCCTGGAGTCTCTGTCCTCTCACTCTTCAGAGCAAAACGGCTGCTCCAAGGCGGCCTCTCCCTCACGCTCCAAACACAAGATCTCAGGCAGCCTGTGCTGGACCACTCCGTCTCCATCCTCTGATGGCCCTAAGAGCCCTGGTGGCACCACCAGTCCTGACTCCAGCTCCAAAGAAGATGCAGCTAAGACAGATGGCGAGTGGGAGGAGGCTCTTAGTGTTCTCCCACCAGAGCGGGCTTCTCCAGCACCCGAGCTGCCCAGCAGAGCTGAGGAGGGGAATGCAGAGGTGCGGAGGTCAGGCCGCATGTCCACCGTATCCTCCTGCTCCTCCCTCACCTCCCTTCACATCTCTGAAGGTGAGCACACGGAAGATCGAAGCATAGTGTCAATACTAGATATATTTCTAATATAGTATCATTCTTGTCGTGTCACATAAGAAATATAAATAATTATTTTTAAGATTGAGTTTTGTGTTTCATGTAGGTTTCAGGAGCTGCCATGGTTCAGTTCAGAGTTTAGTTTCTCGCAGTAACAGAGACAGCCTGAAGTCACTGCCTTTACCGGACCTCCCTGTTAAAGACACTGGCAGATGCAGACTGGATTCATCAGCGAGCAACGGATACCAGAAGCCTGGGTCTGTGTAAGCAACGTTCACATCAGTCTCATGGGAATTGGTCACCACATTGCATGTCGTAATTGAATTAAATCATTGGAGTATGTGATGTTTTTTTTTCTTCCAGTTAATAAATACAGTATGGCTGCTTTATGAAGCTTCCTACAGTTTAGCAGTTGCCCAATAATGGGTGTTTTTTTTAAATCAGGAACTTTTATATATTCTCTGAGCCTGCTTAGTGCAAAGGGCATGAAAGGCTGAATAAAAGACATGAAAGCCATGTAGGGTGTTTGCTGGATACATTTGACTATCAGAAAGTTCGCTGAGATGTGACATTAGACCCCAGTGCTGGCCGGCAATGTCGTCTCTGACTGCCAAAGTGCTCACATAGAGGATCCAAACCAAAATGCTTTTTTTCCTCCATCATAACTTGGAGACGTCCTGTATGCTGCAGGAAAAAAAATGTGTTTCAGAGAAGACGAGTCTGTTTGGAGCCGGCGTTAAATAAACTGTCATACTAAGGTTCTGTGTAAAGCGCTCAGAAACTAAACTTTGTGAGTGCACCAGATGAATTTGCACTACGCGCTTTGTATTTGACACACACTGTTTACTGTTGTAGGGTGGCCTGCAGAGCAGCGTTCTTCGAGAGCCCTGTGGTCTCCCAGCCGGCCCCTGCTGGAAGGTACATCAGCAGGCACAGTGCAAAGCATGATCCCTATTAGTTTCACCACTCTGTTAATAATATTTAGCCCTGTTGTGCCACAACATTTCAGGATTGATTGTCATACAGAGTTACTTTTGCTTGTGTTTGCTTTCTATATTAGGATCCATGTTGGTTTTGCAATCTCAGAATAGATCTTTGGTATTTGATTTCGCCCGTTCATACCCTCCAGTCTCGAACTCACCTCTGACCCTGTCCACTTCATCATTATCAAGTCACTACAGCTGTGTTCCTTCTAACTCACCTCCTCTTACATGATTACAGGGAGGCCAAAGCCATGTATTCCTGCCAAGCGGAACACAGCCATGAACTCAGCTTCCCTAAGGGAGCTCTCTTCAACAACGGTAAACACACGCACACTTTATGAAAACAACTGACATTACAGTATAATGCATAGAATAGGGTGTACTGCTATTTTTACATAGTATGTGGGTTGATCCAGAGCAACATACAGCAGTGTGGTGAAATGGCACAACAGAGAGGAGTTTCCTTATCATCAGAAAATCTGATGGCCTGGGAGTCCAAGATAACAAAATTGGCCATGCTGTCTGGGTGGGAGGGATGGTGTACTCTCTCCCATGTTCATCAGAGTGACACTGAGAAACTGTCGGCTTCTGTAAACCCATGTATGTGGAAGTGGGAGGATAGTGCTTTCCTGTGAGTGTGTTAATCTTCTGCTCTTTGATACTGCAGCAGTTCGAACTGATGCAGGTGGCTGGCTTTACATGCCTCAGAGGAAGCATATGTTATTCTTCACCCTCCATTTAGCAGCTGTCATATGACAGAAACAAGCTGGCTGGTGGATTGGAAAGAGACCATTTTTTAATAACAGAAGATATACTTACTATACAATTTATAGCCATTTCAATACAATACAGGATGAATCAGATTTTTTTTTTTTTTTAAGTGCCTTCTGCAGTAGTACTAACAGACGCAGAAGCCATGACTTTGACAGGCATCATCTTCTTCACTGGGACTACCAGACACACAGAAAAAAAACAGAAATTCACACTATCAGATAAATCCCATTCGCTAATATGGTAGCTCTGTGGTTAAGGTGTGGGACTACTGATCGGGTTTAAACCCCAGCACCACTGCTGAGCTCTTGAGCAAGGCCCATAACCCTCAACTGCTCAGATGTGTAATGTGATGTAAGGTCATCTGTCAAATGTCGTAAATGTAAATGTGTCCTCCTAATGTTTCTAAAGAACAAACACAATATTTCATATACATTGGTTTGCCTTCATGCAGCTATATTCCACAGTACTGCTCAAAAGCTTTGAGCCACTCCTTATTTCTCTCACTCTCACTCATCGTCTATACCACTTAATCCAGTATACAGGGTTGCTGGGGGAACTAAGGAAACTAAGGGCGCAAGGCGGGGTACACCCTGGACAGGATGCCAATCCATCGCAAGGCTCACACATACAGTACACACTCACTCACACACTACGGGAAATTTGTGAATGCCGATTAGCCTAATCTGCATGTCTTTGGACTGTGAGAAGAGACCGGAGTACCCGGAGGGAACCCACCAAGCACGGGGAGAACATGCAAACTCCATGCAAACCGAGGCCCTGGAGGTGCAAGGCGACCTCAAATGGTGTAGATTAAATTAAATGAATTGGAACACATTTATTACTTCGACAGGCTGCAAAGTGTCTAAAGATAGAATTAAAAAATTGGTTGTTTCTGTAAGAGCCTCAGCAGCAACCTCATTTCCGCTCTCGTCTGTTCCAACCACTTAGTACATTAATCACCGGCCTGATCATCTGTCATCATAGGCACCTGCTTCTCACTGGTTCCTGCCTTTAGTTATGTTTTTATATGCTTGAATGATTTATAGGTCACAGTGTGGTTTAACCAAAAAAACATTAATTAGAACCTGATCAGGAACTGGTCAGGTCTGAAACATTACTCTGAAACACTGAAAAATGAGAGGCAAAAAGTCCTTCAGGATGCCTGGAGAACTAAATTAAAAATACAAGAAAGTCTGGCTATTTGGAGGAAAAATCTGAAGAAATGAGGTGTTGACTTTTGACTTTCGCACAGTACTGGAAATGTTGAGATCTTTAGACCTTTAGTGCATAATAAACTGAGTAGGATGTGAAACCTATTAAAAAAGAAGAAGCAGCTAAAAAACAGATGTGTTCATGTTTTTATGTGTGTTTTTTGTCTGCACAGTGCACCCGTCAGTGGAACCAGGGTGGCTTCAAGCTACATATAATGGCAAGACTGGACTCGTCCCAGAGAATTACGTTTCGTTCCTCTAGCCAGGCCTGAAAGCAGAAATCAAGTCCATGGTATCCATGGTGATCGTTTCTCCATAAAGGGACCGTTTTGTACACTCACCATATGCAGTATGTGAATAGTTTGAATGTGTAGTTAAAAAATGGTTATAATTACATTACTCACAGAGTGTATATGTTTGATGTAGATATTAGAAGGTGTCTAAAAATATATATTTTGTGTTTCATACTGCTATGCCTTTGGCCCTGTTAGCCCTAAGGTAGATTATTTATAGGTGGCTAATAACGCAGACTGGATCTGACAAGTTGAACTTCATAATATAAGATACCTTGACCTGTTATATTTTATAGGTCTACGCTTCTTATACTATAGTTCAGTGATGAAGGAGAACTTACAATTAACACACTGATTAATGTAATGGTACGTGACATGCTCATAGGTTTTTGTTTGTTTTTTTGTTTGTTTGTTTTTTAATCTGTTCACGCTCATATCTTTTCCCCAATATAACTTATCTCTGAATGTATTTTTTGTATATCTGTCACTGGAGTGAGCAGAAGCCAGGACTTGAGAAAGTGTGTCTGAAACATTTCCACAGCATTCCAATATACGTGTTCGTTTTCCCCCCCATTCGTCTTTTTAGTCACGCTAAACAAAACGTAACAGATGCGTGACATCAGTGGTTAGGTCATTTCTTTCTTAATAGCACTAATGTCGTAAGCCTCAGTATTAATGATCCATTAAATCAGTGCCACCTGAAAAGACATGTGGGCGCTGTGAATAATTTTTCTGCTATGTAGCTCTAAATACTAAATATAAGTTATAATACTAGTTACATTTACATTTTCCACTCACACTTACATGGTTTTTTCTTTGTGTCTCTTCAATCTCATGTTTCATAGACATCACTTTTTATCACAGATTTTTCTAACATTTTAATTTATTTACATTTAAACAGTCCATTTGTATTTAAAAAAAATAATAAAAAATTCTAATGTGTGTTAGAAGTACTCAGTACTAATCTGTTGTCAACTCAGTTGCTGTCCTTGCTAATACATGTTTTGTTGTGCTCATTGAAATGGCACTTATTTCATTAATAGTTCTGCTGTATTTAATTTCACACTGGTTTACCATTTCAATGTATTTTAAGGGACATGAACATGAGTGAGCAACGAAAAGTCAGATTTTCCCCCAAAATGCCATAATTGTTGCCCGTAAAATGTCCAAATTATCATTATTAATATTACCTCAATGTCTGTTCCATATTGAAGTCCACATCATGCCCATCAATATGGCATGGCATATTTTAATATGTTTTGTTGAATGTGTATACCTGTTCATTCTCAAGTCTTTTTGAAAGTCAACCATTATTCGCCCACATATGTGAAATTATTCAACAAATGCTTGTACCTCAGACATGTTAAAATCTTGTAGAGGTCACTTTTTCGCTAAAACTTTAAATATTTGATATTCGAATAATTTAAAAACTATGCCTTTTTTTTATTAGAATCATCTTGTATTTTAACGAAATATATATTTAAACATTTAACCCCCTTTTTAAAAGCAAAATAATTAACCAAAAAGGACAAATAATTCAGTATAACTAAACCTTGAAAATATTTCAGTCTTAAAACCTGCATTTACATTTAGTGACAAATAGAAAGTCAATGAACATTTCCAAAGCTAGCTTTCATAAAAGATGGCTTATTAGCCTGCTAACTATGATAATAAATTATACATTGTCATAGTTGGTTATATTACATATTTTAACATTTAAGGACAAGTGGCCTTTTGGCTTGATCAGTCAATTTCAAAAAAATTTGTAAAAAAAAGTTTTAGTTGTTAAATTATTCATTAAAACTTTTTCATTTAAAGATTTTTTTCCCTCAATCTAAAAACCATCTAAAAACAAGTTAAAAATACATTTAGGGTCAAACTTTATCGTCTCAATGATTAAAAAGTCATTTTCCAAAAAATATATTTAATAAAATTATTTAATGTCATATTAGCGAATGTTCTTAATTAAGAACAGTAGCATTCAAAGTAAATACTAAAAACACATTTGTTAGTTTAACCAATTAATATGTTTGTTGGAAGTTTTACTTCTTCCAGCGCCCCATAAAACCTGATTATTAGTATATATTTGTTCAGTTTGCCCTTTTGCCTTAAATCCTGGAGTAGTTTCCACCCTAATCCAATGTATTGTTTCATTTTATTTAATCGGAAACTGTTCTGTGTTGTTGTTGTTTGTAAAATTGTCCTGTATTTCTTGACAAGATTGTCCTTTCGAAAAGGAAAAAGAAGAAAATATTTCTCTGTTGACTTCCTTTGAATATTCCTTGTGTTACTGACATTCTGAAATCTGATAAAGTTGCTATAAAGTGTTTTTATAGTTTGGTTTATTTTTATTTCTTTAAGGCACACAATGTAATCGGCACTGATTGTGGAAGGTCAAAGAATTTTCAAAGTAAAAATGATATAAGAAAAAATTTACTGAACTACGAAACTTAACAATGATTTAGGATTGACTGAATGGTAATGTTTAAATTTGTACAAAAATATTGAAATTTGTAACATTTAAAAACTGATTTCCATTTCACATTAGTTATATAAAGTCAAAATGACAGGTACGCATCTTTTGTTCTTGTACAGATCTTCTCAGCTCTCAATCCAATCGTGTAAGTCACGTTCAAACCCCTGACACAGAGGCTCAAGATAGTATTACAATGTACAAAAAAGGCCATGTTCATTTAACTGGAGTGTTCTGGACGCTCATTCGACGTGTTTACAGTGTTCATTCTTTTATCCTTTGTAACTGTTTCATCCTGGGTAGCGTCACTGTTGTTTAAATTAGGGTAGACTAGAGTGAGTTGGAGCCCTATGCAGTAAATCATTCCAATTATTAGCAGGCTTTAGTGCTGACTCTTAGACTGCTCATGTTTAGGAGCATCCTCTGCTTTCCTATAAAAGAAAAACAATTTAATCACAGCTATGAAAAGTTTATCGTTAAAAGTCAGATTTGTCATCTGGAGAACATTTCGAATTACGCTCATTTGCAAATTTAAAAAAATGGCTAATATGATAGTGGCACAAGTCTTGCACATACTTTAGTTTCACTCCACATGCAAGCTGGCACATTTTTCAAGTTTGCTGATAAGTTCGGCCATGCACTCCATGTTGTGCGACTTTTCTTCAAGAAGCTCGTAGCGCAAACTGGAAATGTCTTGCTTTATTTCTTTCAGTTCACCTGCAACACGATCATAACGTGAATCACTCATAAAAGAAAAATCTCAGTTATTCACCTCAGTCGATGCCATTAAAGAAGAAAATGCTAATCAAACCAGATATAACTTACCTTCATTGACTTCATCAAATTCTTTGTCCATTTGAGCTTTGATGATGTACCGCTTGATCAAGCGCTTCATAATCTTCTGTGTGAATTTAAAATGAAAGTTATTTTAACCACACATGCACTGTCATATCACATACAGTATAATATAAAATAAAATCCATTTCTGCAGGATCACAGCACTAGAGCTTTCTCTGCATTTAATCTTTGCGATTCAGCTCCTAACTGTTCATACACATCTACTATTAACATCCGTGACTTTGACTGCATGATGGTTGTTGGTGCCAGATGGACTAGTTTGAGTAATTAGCCTGTTTTCACCAGGGCATACTTGCCTGTACAGTACAAGGAATTTGTACAAGGAAGGTGCCGACATATGGGGACAACACCAAAAACCTTGGTCCAAAAGGAATGTGCTAAAGTGCTTCCCACACACAGCGCATGTATCTCATATCACATGGTTCTTAGTGCTGTAATGTTATTTCTTCTTTTAATTTTCCTTTAAACAATATTACCATGATGTGCATCTTAGCTCCTAAATTACTTTTTGTTTGGTGTTTATGGTGCTTATTAAAGTGATTCTCACTTAAAACAACCTAATACAGTAAGTACTCGACTTAAGAACATTGGACCTAAGAATTTCCGCTGATATGAACGGACCACGGATCTATGAACATTCCTAGATGCGAACAAATATCGAAAGTATCTCATACATGTATGTATTGTATGTATTGTACAAAAATACTTCAGCGAACCTGATACCAATATTTACAATTATAAGTAGTCTCATTCTTATGAACAAATTCTGTTCCAGAAGCACATTCGTAAGACAGACTCTTATATGACTTTGAAACAAATATACAATGCAAAGCATACCAATCCACTTGATTAAATCTGTCCTCCTTTTCCACTGCTTTTATGTGGCCAAAAAACTTAACTGCGCCTAAGGAAATGAATCTTAATGTGAAATTTTGTCTCTGCGCCTTTAAATCACAAGGGGAATCCCAGACGCCATTTTATTTCAGAGCAAATTTCCCCATAAGAAATAATGGAAACTTCAATGATTCGTTCCACAACGAATAAAAGATATTCTTATAAAAATGATAAAGTAAAAGTAAAACTGATTAACCTGCTCTTCACATTTGAAAAGAATCACCCTCGACAAGAGAGGGAGAGGATTTTTAACTCTCAGGATTTTAACACACATGCACACTCACACACACACATGCACAGATGTTGACTTTACTGCTAAGTAACTGCTAAACTAAGTTTGCGAGGGGAATCCCGGACCCCAATGTGTCAAAGAATTACTCTTTCTTGGACTGTGAACTTTGTTTAGTTGAGGAAGTGAATGTACACATTGTTTTAAAGGTCTGGTATATTGTTTGTGTGCGTGTGGGGGAGCAGGAGAAAGGAGTTTGTAGGAAAAATTTGTTTGCCTCATCGGTTTCAATGAATCAGTCTGGGAGCATGATGATATAAAATGGCTGTCCTGATGATGAATAATCATAATTTTAGAAAATCTTCAACGAGACTGAGTTTACAGTCCATTACAGCTCCGAGACAAAATGACGTCCTTTCAAGCATGCAGTAAACACCATGTAGCACTATCCTCCCCCCCAACGCCTTCCCAGGTCACTTTAAATGAGGTCAGCAGACCCCACTGCATCACCGGAATCCCCTTGCGATTTAAAGGCAAAGTCTCGTGAGAGTATAATGTGGAACCTGTGTTTGTTTTTTTGTGCTTTACATTGTATGTTTGTGTCAAAGGTGTATAAGACTGTCTGACTAACGGACAAATCCACAATGACAAATTCTTTAGCTGCATCATGTTGCACAAAAAAATGCACCACACATTAAACCTTGAGGCGGCTGAGTTACAACAGAAGATGATCATACTGGGCTCCACTCTTGGCAGCCAAAACCAGGAATCTGATGGTACTATACATAGTAGTCATACACTAGGTTCAATGAAACTGGATAGTTAAAGATGGGGCGAAGATGGAGACCAAGCAACATTTATCCCATCTTTACAATCATAAACATTCTCTCAGGAAAGTCCACTTCAATGTTTGACATGCTGTGCTCAATTTGAAATCCACTGATTCTACAAGAACACTGGTTGAGGGGAAGTAATGAAGTGAACAGAGTAGTGTTGGCCCCTTGATACTGTGGAAATACTGATGGTTATATCATAGTTCTTCAGGAATGAAGAAACCTACCATAACTGCATTGTACTTGTAAGGGATTTGAAAGGAGCTCAATTAAGAAATTCCAAGATTATACATCCGATTCCTGAAGAGTCTGTTGAATTGACTCAGGAATCAGATGTAGAATCTTGGAATTTCTTAATACCTCTGACCCAGACAGAATGTTCTTCTAAAAGAAGTGTCATAATACTATGACATATAAAATATAAAATAACACGATTTTCTGCTGTTGATCACCCCATTAAAGCACTAACTCAAGGTTTAAATACTCAAACTACCCTGTCTGTAACAGACAACCAATGAGATTTGTCCACATTCTGATGTTTTATTTGAACAATAATTTGACCTGAATCTGCATGATTGCATGCCTTGATTTGCATTAAATAATAGGTACAAGAATATGCTAACATTATCAAGCATTCCAGTATTTTTGGAATAGGTTGGCAAAAAATGTCTGGTACTGTACAACATCCCCCAATCCAAAATGCCTAATGTTTCTTCCCTTAGTGCACTGGATTAATTTATAACTTATTTGAATGATTTGCATGAATGTCAGCCATAAACCATGTGATATTCTTTAGGACACAGTGTGACTTACTGTAATCTATAAACACTTACAGTGTCAGTTACAGTATAATGACTCTTGACAGTCACTGACCATCACTTGGCTATATTTAAAAGAAATGGAACCTTGTTTAAATCTTATGATGTCTAGTGAACTAGAAGAAGAAAGCATTAAGCCGTGCATCACTGTGCTCCGCAGGGCTTGATTTGAAAATTCTACAATCATAGTCATACCTGATATCGATGACCCGTCATTTTGTTGGTTTTGTTCCGTCCTAACTGTACAAGTTGACCAAGAAAGCAAACAAAAGCATATTGGGAAAGTTAGAGCAGGCATACTTATGGAAAGAAATGCATCTGATACAATAAAGGAATGACCTTTTAAAACTGTTGTTTACTTTAACATTTGTTAACATGCTAAGTGACTGTAGTAATAATCAGGCGCTGATGGATGCAGATAAAAGAGAAATTGTGGGATTAGAAGGATCATAGGGGATTACAGTTTGTGTATGTGTCACCTCACTGAGTTCTGCCTCGTTCTTCATAATGGCTCCATGTTTGTGGAAGAGTTTCACCAGAAGCGACTTTACACCCAGGCCCAGGCTGTGCGCAGACTTTGGGCTCGGCACCAGATTAAATGGTACAGGGAGGGTCCTGCCCTCCTCAAAGTAAGAATACCAGAGTTTGGCTCGGGCAAATTTCCACTCCACATCTGCGTCATCCTGCAGGCATCAAATAGACCAGCATGTAAAAAAATGGAAAAAACAGAGGACAAATCGAACCATTGTAGATAATAAGGCAATTAAATATGAGTAATCCTTTCAGACAGGGACAGGTAAATTACTTTGGTAAAAACTGCTGATGTCAGGAAGGTACTGTTCCAAGAACTAATTTTCTTAGCATGTAAAGCTGTTTTATCTTCTGTTTATTTCATTACAAAATTTAACGTCCTTTCTGTATCATAGTTTTTAGGCATCTGTACTGTACGCTCAGCAATACAGTGTATGGTGGCATAGTGGTTAGCACTGTCGCTTTGCCCCTCCAGGGTCTGGGTTTGATTCCCGTCTTGGAGTCTGTGTGCATGGAGTTTACAGTATATGTTCTCTCTGTGCTTAGTGGGTTCCCTCCTGGTCCGGGTTGTAGTTCACACTTAACAGTGTGTCAGACTTGGAAATTGGAAATATCATGCACCAAATAAGGTACTTTAAAGGTCACGTATTTTACTATTTCTTAAACAAATTATCACAATCATCTGAGGTCAATGTAACATGGCCACCCGTGCGACAGATGAAGTCGCGAGTGACCACCCCAGGGATTTATAGTCGGGCAGATCGGAAAACAGGCGTGGTTGCTAGGCAACCCCACCAGTGTGACAATCACAGAGAACAAGCTGCACCTGGCCGGCAGGATACTTAAACTCCCAGAAACCAGCGCAACCTGTGCGAACATTAGATAGCACCAGGTATGAGAGCGGTGCTCTGGTAAGGGGAAAGAAAAGAAAAAAGTGAAAAGATAGGAAAAATGAGAAAAGAGAAAGAAAAGAGAAAAATAAAAAGATAGGAAAAATTTGAAAATAAAGATAAGAGAAAAATGAAAACAATAAAATAAATAAATGTTAAAACCTCTTTTTCATTCTACAAGAGAAAGTGGGGAACCCGAGCACAAGTTTGGAAAAAGTCGGGGAAAACATACCCCTTTCTGAACGGAAAAATGTCCGGTGTAGCGCTCCCTCGTAACAGTCACATTAGAAGAAAACTCTAATTAGTTTGTTTTAGCCCTGGTCAATACAATACTTTACAAAATACAAAAAAACTATACAAAACACCAGTAAAATAATCATTAAAATGTAACAGTTGTTTTACCTACAGTACTGTGCAAAAGTTTTGGGCAAATGCCATAAGCAAAGATGCTTTTGAAAACATTTCTACACAAAAGAAACTTCTATAAAGAGCCCTAAAGAGTAATAAAATAAACACAGTCAATATTTGGTGTTAAAAATTGTGCATGAATAAGTCAGTTGTGTAAAATACAGATTTGTAAACAGTTTTATAAATACAACAGCTCTTCTGTTAACTTTGTCAAACTTGCTCCTTTCAGTTTTCATGCAATACCCAGGAGCCTTAGGGTTTTTTTGTTTCTATTTGAAAACTGGTCTGTCATGTTATACTGTATGTTGCTTTTTTACAGGCAAGAAAATATTCTTCTGTAATGTTATTATTTATGTATTAAATTGTGAGATATGTTTGGTAGGTTTTTTTTTTGTTTTTTGTTTTTTTAACAAAATAATGCAAACATGATAAACATATATTAAAAAATATACTAAAGATAATATGCTAATAATATGATAAGACTTTTGCACAGTATTGTAAATATAACAAAAGAGTGCTGCTGGCTTTGAATTTTATGCTTGATTCATTCTCTGTTCCTGTGAGTCTCATGGCCAGGGGGAGGGTCAGGAGGGTCAGTGAGTAGTCCAAGCCACACCTACTTGACTTGCAACCGCATGGGCTAGAAATGAGCATTTTTCATCGTTTTGCTCAGGAAAAGCGGTGTGCCATTGAGCTCATGCTTTACATTATCTCCAGGAATTTTGACTAGTCTATTAATATTGTTTCTACTGTATATGCAAAGTGGAGACCCATTTTCATGTTAATAAAATTATGACTGAATGGTCACTGATTAAAACATTACAGCAGTTCTTGGGTTAATTGAATGTAAATTATAGTGGTTTAGAGGTGGTTTGACCTTATTCTATGCTATTCTAATGGATTAGAGAATAAAAAAATATTTTAAACTACTGAACCACTTTAGAAAAAGTTACTAAATAGTATGTCTTTATAGATACTACACTAGATACTAAGTATGCCACATTTATTACAGAAGTGCGCAGCGGGTTCATAGCTTCTGCAGTTACAGATATCCAAAACACATGTTGCTGTTACTGAAAGTAGTGAGAAATCATAGCAGGTCTTGGCAATTCAAAGCAAGTAGTGTAGTAGGGACTTTGTAGCAGTTGGTAATTAAATGATAATAGTTCTTGACAGTTCGCCACGAGGTCGACACAGGTTATAGCAGAGTCCTAGGTGATTCATATGTACATGTATGTCTAAACATTTTGTATCAAATGTGAGTCAAGTGACCAGGAACTGTCAAGAAATTCAATCTGAGACAGTTTGGCATTCTCTAGCGAGACTTTTGAGGAATGTGGGAAAGTCCACTGAGTGAGTTTCTCAAAAGTTTGTCCATCAAACTTGGCATCATACAAAGGATTGATATACTCAGTGGAGAAAGACTGCAGCAAAACCAACATAATGGAACGTTTCTTAGCAAGTAATTTCCACCAGCATTTGTTAACCAGAAATGTGGAAATTTCTAAATCTAGGGTCAATAATTTGAAAATTTTTAATACAATTTGCATGCTACAGGATGAATAGAATAACAGAATTTATCTGTACTCAAACATGAGTTCTTAATTTTTCTAGCATTTTTTTTAATCAAGAAATCTAGCTTGGAAGCCATCTTATATCATCTAAACTTAATCTGAAGTTAATGTTTGATTAAGTTCCCAGATTTTTGTTTTTTATCTTTATTTGTTTGTATTTTGGGGGTTAAATAAGGTTAACTAATTTACATTTAATAGCTAGACATTAGTGTATGATGAGAAGCACAAACCCTCTCATTTTTGCTTAATTCCCTTCACACATTAAGAACTAGTTTTGGCATTAAACTTTATCATAAAAAGGTCTTTCATTCCTTCTTCTCTCTTGGTTAAGTATGTGCATAGCTGAGTGTTAGCAACAATTTACCTCCTCTGACTAAAACTGGCTAGACATTGTTCTTTTTATCATGTGGGAACCCAGATAGCAGAACAACATTGAATCATCATTGAATCAACATTAAAGCATCAACCAACTTGACATTGAATCAAT
>JAQQZT010000011.1:10262304-10276708 GCA_030068275.1 Clarias platycephalus | reverse complement strand
AGCTGGTGGCCACACCAGATACTGACTGGTACTTTTGATTTTGAGCCTCCCTTCATTCAGGGACACATTGTGAAACAGTTTTAGTTTATGTCTTATGGTGTTGACTCTTTTAGTGTTCATACAAATATTTACACATGAAAGTAAGAGGACGTTTCTTTTTTTGCTGAGTATATTTGCAGTCATACTGTATATGTATTGCTCTTCACCTTGGTTAAAGGACATGGACTTATTGTGAGTATAAAATCAATTTGCTGAGAGTATCTCAGAAACATGGTGAGGCGTGTATTTGCGATCACAATTTTTGGTTATGTAAATGCACAACATTAAACTATAATACTGTATTTGTTTTTGATAAATGTGTGAACACCCACCTTGGTTGGCAGATGTGGATTTAGTGTGTACCCAAGATTCACTTCTGAGAGTGTCTCAGTAACTAGGTAATGTGTGTATTCGTAGTCAGAGTTAAATTAAATTGAACAAACTTCAAGTATCTACCTCTTCTGAGCAATTAAGGTAAACAAGCTTAAAGTATTCATATTTACATTGAATAAGCTTAAAGTATTTGCCTAATTTCAGTAATCACAGTAAGCAAGCTTTCAGTGTGCGTCAGTACACTTGATTTATTAATTTAATGCAACTATTTGTTCATATTTTATGCCTGATAGCCAATTCACCAACCAGTATTATACACCTGACTGCCTTGTTTGATAGGATACACAAAACATAAGATTATTTATTTGGACCACACCCCAAGGTGTAACAGTTGTACTTATTTGAAAAATTAAAAATATTTGGTAGTTAAATTCTAATCATTGTCTGTTTTGCTCATACTTGCTCTTGTACTTTACCTGTTTATGATGTCCCATACCATCATATACTACTGATGATTGGATATATAATTAGAGATTTTGAACTTTTCTGATCTTTTGATTGATCATTGTTCTTCTAAAAACACATTATTACAGGGGTGTCGTCAGGATTACATAGTGGCACCGAGAACCGCTTTTATTACATAATATACCAAGGTATGTTGCATTTGCAAGAGAGATTGATTCGCCATAAACCTCTAATTAACCATGGCCAAATTCAGTGGTACTACTGCTCTCAGCAATTTCTTTACTGTGCATTTATGGGTGTTTCTCTCTCGGTCAAGTGTGTCATAGCCGGCCAGTAAGCATATCAAGACTCAGCGGACATGTCAAGCAATTTTTTCCTCAAATTTTAACAACACAAAATGTTAAACAGGTTAATCTGGAAGATACAGTATGCAGTTCAACATTATTCAGTGAATCATTAACCATGGTAATGATTGTAAGATGGTAAGACTTTTTAATGCTCTTTTTCATTTAATTCTAAATGAAGAAAATACTTATTTTTCCTACAAGAAATTTATCTATGGGTATAGTCTTATCAGATTAATGATCCATGATTATCATGTCTCATACGCCGCACATAAGTAATTAATAAGAATCAAAGTCCATGTGCATATACAGTAATTTAAAGGTGTGACAAGGAGTAACATCTCACCTGCACTACCAGCATATCTGCCAAGATGAATTGCAAAGAATTTGCTCTCATCTTCCAGCCAGAAGTTGTCGTAAGAAGCATAAGCAGTGGACTCATCTTGAGAGACGAAGGATATGTGAAGCTTAAAGCGGGTGTTCTTCTGACTCACAATACTGTGAATCTTCCTCAAACCAAGCCAATGTTCGCCTTCAGTAGACATGGAAACAAGACATGAATATGCTCCTAATGGCACTATTTATAGACTTACCAGGAGCACCAATACACCTGACTATGCATGTAATAATCCAATCAGGCAATCATCTGGCAGCAGCCCAACTACATAAAAACATGCAGTTGTAGAGAATAAAGATTATCAGAATAAAGGGGAACATGTGATTGTAGTTATTTTCCCATGCTCAGAAACTGTTTATCTCCTGGAATTTTTACATGCAACAGACTTTAGAGTTGTAGTGATGAGGGAAAAGGAAATATCCCATGAGGGGCATTTCATGGGAGAGGTGAAAGAGAAAGAACAGACTGCTTCAAGCCAATAGGAAGGCTACTGTAACTTAAATAAACACTCTTTACAAACAGGATGAGCAGAAAAACACATCAAATGTTAATGCAAATGAGCTCCAGAAAACCAGTAGAAAATAGCAGAAAACCACATCAGGGTCCACTTTTGTCCAACATGAACTGGAATCTGAGGATATACTGTAATGGTCCTGGAGTACCCCTTGTCTTACAATGTTGTGAAAAAGTATTTGCCCCTTGCTTAATTTGTAAAATTTTTCTTTTTGCATATGTCATACTTAATAGTTAAAATCATCAATGCATTTTGTATTTACTCAGGTCATCTTTGTGTAATATTAAAATTTGTTTATTTAAGTGTGACAAATATATATATATTTTTAATCAGGCAAGTACTTTTTCATGGCACTGTACAAGTTTGTGTTTTTCATTTCCTACACGCCTGATTTAACTAATTATCTAATTAGGTTTGTAGGTGTTACAGCATGGAAAACACAAAAGCATGTCAAAGGACTTATGGTGTAAAACATGAGAAATTATATAAAAAAATAAATAAATAAAAAACTCGACCGGGAAGGGGTCCAAATCCATCCAGGTAATTAGACCACACACGTCTAAAGTCAGTCAGGCCATCAATCCGCCTCTGGATGACTGTCCAGCCTCCATCCATGTAATCCATTTCACAAAATACCTGAAACGATTGTTTATAATTCAGATGGCCTGGGCTTTGAACAACAACAGAACAGAATTCCACATAACTAAAGAAACATTTTACCTCAAACAAAAGCTCTGAGTTTTCAGGTTGAATAATATAAACCCCACTTGGAATTTTTGGTGTTACTGCCTCTAGTGTTTCCTTGATGTCAGTGCAGTCTCTACCTGTGAACAAGTTTTATGAGTGTTTTTATATATATATATATATACAGAGGTGGAAAGTAATGAATTACATTTACTCGCATTACTTTAATTGAGTAGATTTTTTGTCCACTTCTACTTTTTAAAGTAGTTTTTAAAATCTGTAATTTTACTTTTACTTAAGTCTGTTTTGTTTAAAGTATTGTACTTCACTACATTTTAAATCATATTTGCTACTGAGTAAAAAAATTAATGAATGAAAATGAAAAATAATACAAATAATACAACGGGGAAGGAAAAAAATTATGTGTGTGTGCGATTACCATGAGCATGCATGGGCTTCACAGAAAACATCTCACTGTTGCTCCTCTGCACGTCTAAACTCAGACTGTGGACTTTGGTTGTAAGTTCCATTACCTCAGAATAGGAGAAATGTTAAACGTCATGCAGTGGAACTTTGGAAACACCAGTCCCATATGGAAAATTTAATACCTGGTTAGAGAGGAATTCCAGAGTCTTCTGCTGTTCATCAATTAAATCTCGGATCAGCTTTCTGGTGCTCCTGGTATATGTTGTCATGGCATGCTGAAGGTTACCTAATTTCCACAAAATATTTTATTTTTTGTACATTGAGAAGCTTAATAATCAATGACCTCATTCTAAGTCAAGAAAAAGTACATGAAAAATCTTTTAAATGTTGAAATACATACTGCACCAAGAATGCTTCTCATCCTGCATGAGTTTCGCTGTCATCTCACACGGCACTGTGCATTTTTCTCTAGCCACATTTCTGACACTCTGTTCTTTCTGATTCTGTAGAGACGCATCTTCAACAGCTTCAGCTAACACCACGAGTTCATCAACTGCAGCACTGCTTATGTCCTATTTTTAAAAAATGGCATCTGATCTGTACATTACATTTCATACAAATATTACCTAAAAAAGAAAGCTATAAATTAGAATTTTGTGAAATGTTCACTGGTTTGCTTAAGGCAGATATATTTTGTGCTTAGATTAAAATATATAAATTTATTAGATGGATATATATTTTTAATGCTCAATATAGTATATCATACACTGCATATAGCAGTGAGTCTTAAAAGGAGACCGAAACAAAACAAAACAAAACACATAAAGTCACGTTGTTGAATCTGATTATTATATTATTTTTAGTCAAGTTTAAGCTGAAATTAAGGAAGAAAAACACAAAAATAAGAAAGCAGTGTGAAAAAGACTTACCACAGTCGTGTTGGGTAATGCAAGAAGATGTGGGAATATGTAAAGCAAAAACAATGTGATCCAAATCATGTTTGTTGAGTTATGTTGAGTGCAGTAAGCGCATGAAGCTGCACATCTCTCAATGAGTCCTGAAGATACTGAGAAGCTGCATGGTCTGGGACTGCCTCTTTGGCCACAATACAACAAAAGAAGGGTTGCCTAGACCAACTGAATTTTTTCCCCCTCTCTCTTTTTCCCCAATCTATACAATAACAATAGTAAACCGCTGTTGTTTTATTGCACTTTGACAACATCCTGTATGAGCTATGAAAACCAGATGCTGAATAGAAATGTGACACTTTGGACTGCCATGTAAGCAGAGGAAAGCAGCAGGACTTAGAGAGGAGCATACGTAAAGTGCATTCCTTCCAGGAGCACAGCAGGGTCCAGCCTGATTTAGTAAAAGTAGCACTGAAAGGTGGACCATCAGCAAAAGTGGACTTTGCTTTTGTTGGCTCATTATTGCCCACAGAACTGAGTTTGCTTTGTGTGGAAAATCTGATCACATTCAGAGGTTCTCTGGGAAGACATCTGTTGGGCATTACATAGCACTGCTGAGTAAGCACACTTTTACCAGGTTTAGCCCAGGACTGCAGAATTTTTAGGCTACTGGGAGTTATTAGTGAATTATGACAAATTCGAATAAACGAATTTGTACAATGTAAATTATCATTAACCTTTTCCTCCTTTCCAAAATTATTATAGAAATTGATTTTAGGAAAAAATTATTATACGGAGTGAGCAAAAACATTTATATCCACTTCAGGAAAAGAATTACTTGTATAAATATTATTTACGCTAATATACTATACATATATATCATACTATTTTTCTTTTTCTGAAGTGTGTATACAGTTTTTTGCTGACTTTGTATATATACTGTAGGTTGCCTTGCACACCCAGGGTTGGGGTTTGGTTCCCACCTCGAGTCTTGGTGAGTTTCCTCCAGGTCCTCCAATTTCCTTGCACAGTCCAAAGACATGCAGATTGGGCTAGCTGGCGTTCCCAAACTGCTGGTAGTGTATCCGGCTTTCCTCTTTGGTCTCTGACACCCCCCCCCCCCCCACACACACACACACACCTTCTAGGGGTGGATCGTTTATGCTTAATTGCCCCTGCAAGTGTGTAAATGTGTGTGCTTGATGCCCTGTGAAGGACTGCCAACCCATCTAATTCAGTTTTTCTGGAATAGACTCTGGATTCACTCCGACCCTGACCACAATACTGGAAAGAGAAGATAAAAAAAATTGTTGGTTTATATTTTTGTTCTCTTATTTACTTATCACTAATGGCTTTATCGTAGTCTGTGTCATGATGGACATCTGCATTATCCCAGCAACAGTGGATGCAAGCTCATGCCTCATTTTCATAGAAAAAATTATATATTTTTACAAGTTTATTAAAATAGAAATTAATTTAGATAAATTGCTACTCGTGGCAAGAAAGTGCATCCTTATTAGATGGATAAAAAACACTCCCCCCTCTGTCCACAATGGTACAGAGAGATTTTTGCAGTTTTGCCTCATGAGAGGCTGCAGCTGTTCTTAGGGGTAATATAAATAGCTTTCAGAACGTATGGTCCCCTTTTATAGATCACTTGTCTCCAGATGTGAGGGAAATGGTTCTGTGTGTTAATTGGGGTTTTGGGGAGGTCAGATTCCCCCCAAAATTCATAAAGATCTTGGTTCGTTCGGGGTCTTTCTTTTTTCTTTGTGTGTGTATGGTTGTTCTAAATGACAACCATTTTAATTATTATTAAATTTAAATTCTTTATTATAATACTATGTTACTGGATTTGGGGAAATATCTCCTTTTTGTGTGTATGTGTGCTTTTACAGAGGATGCGACTGTTGGGTTTTGGGACTATTCAGACACTAATATTAATGCCTGTAGATGTTATTATATTATTATTTTATTTAACTAAATATTATTATTATTATTTTTTTTTTTTAAGTGTTTATTTACTTATCCTTTAATTTATGTATTTGTTATTATTGTTTATGAGTTGCTTCTGTATTCTGAAGTGAAATTCATGTCACGATACCTTACAGACTAGCTGCTAAGTGATTGTACTTCTGGAAAGCACATTGTACATTTATCCTGCCAATACTAAATAAACATGTAAAAAAAAAAAAAAAAAAAAAGAATAGAAATAAATTGTTTTAAAAGAAAGTAAAAACACTTAATAAAATATTTTTTAAAATTCTGAGTAAAGTTTAAATTTAAATCTAGTACGCGCAAGTGCTCATGGGACCTAGCTACAGCGTTTCCATGGTAACTGTATGGCAACAATAAATATGGCGAGTGAAACGCTCGCGTTTGAACATATCTTCACATTTACTTTTCTTCCAAATAAAAAGTTTACATTCCTGGAAGATGCACGAATATCGGAATTGCTGATGAAATGGTGAGGAAACGACATGATAACCTTGCAATATTCACCGCGTTTCCCAAAACACGTTAGCAAGTTCTGTATCTTCTAGCACGACAAGGGTAACTAGGCAACCAACCTTGGCTACAGTGCTTATTTACGCATGCTAGCTAGCTAATATGGATGTTTTATTGTATATATACTGAAACTGTTTGTGTGTGTGTCATATTTTGACTTTTTGTTTAAACTGCAAGGAATATGTTTTACTGTAAACTCTCTGAAATTGCACAGTCTAATCTACACAAGGTGCGTTCCAAACGGCCTGAAGTACCCTGCGAAGTATACTTCACAGAGTGTTCAGCCATGTACCGCAGGGAGCGAAAATGTTCCGTTCAAAGGAACTGGCAACGGTGTAGGGAACGAGTGAACAACAGGTCTTCACTTCACCGGAAAAGGGAATGAAAAATGTCACATAATTCATTGCGTCTCGCCGGAGCGTGAAAAAAATGGAGCTCGAAAAAGGATTTATATATTTATTATCATTAATATTGACGACAACATCACATTAAAAGGACGCAAATATTTACATTTAAACTAAATCAAGAAATCCTTAATATTATATAGGTTAATCTGTTAAAAAAAAACTCCGTTAAAGATCTTTAAACAATTATTATTAATAAAAATACTTTATTTGCAAGTTATACAGGTTTTAATAGTATGTTTTATAATTGTATCAGTTTTGGTTTTAATAGATATTCAATATTTATTGTCCGTAGTGTGAAATTTCCACAATAGCAGCGACAGGTATCCTCACGGAAATGACGTCTGCGCTGGCGACTTCGCAGCGTATTCCGCATGGTGGCGTTTTCTCGAGGGACGTTCCCTTCACCGACATGCAACGCAAAGGGAGTAGGGAGCACCCTGTTAAGTACACTTCGGAATGGAACGCAGCTCCTGTAGATTTAAGTTAATTAAGAATGTATTTTTTCATTATATGAAAAATTATATAGATATAGGAAAAAAAAACTACTATTAACTCTAAATCAGTAGTTTGGTCTTTGGTGGAAAACTGGCGTAAATCTTTTTCATATTCATCTAATTCTTATTCTTCTTTTTTGTCCAGTAGGTAGGTTACATTACCGCCCCTTGTAGGTCTCATTCTCTCTCTCAACTTCCTGGTGCCTTAATGCCAATTTTCCAGACTAGCCATCCTTAAAACTTCTAATGCATCCTCCCGGATCTTGTCTTGCCTTGTTCTGTGTCTTGAACACTTAGTTTCACAGTCACTTTGTTTTGTTATTTCCCAGGTTTATCCAATACTTCCACACTCTTACTTCTCAACGCATTTCCTCTCAGTACCATACACTGTATGGCAAACAGCATCTAGTTGAAGTTCCCTGCAACCTATAGATCTGTTGTATCTCTCCTCAGCTTCTTTGTCCTTTTAAGCCATCTTTCAAGTCCAGCCTTCCTCAAGGAAGTGTTTTATGGTTTATTGTACGGTTTCACAAATGTTTGCAGCCTAGGACCATTAAATTCCACAGACCTTCCCTATGCAGATTTATTTTGTAAATATCATTTAAATGCATACAATAATATAAATAAAACTATTTTCCTGAGATTTCCAAGAACACATTAACAAATTGAACGGAATTAAACCCATTCGATTCAAGTTATGGTTTAATAATATTATCATGTGGTCAGTCAGAAGTTGATTTCATCCACTGAAAAATAAAAGAACATAAATAAAATTATCTGCATCTAGCTTTCTCATGAACCTCTGGTTTAAGGACTGTAATTAAAGAGCTCCCTGTATTTCCATAATGAAGCCTAGGTTTGAGCATCATCAGTCCCCTTATATGACAAAATCTTGTCATTGCTATTTCTAATTCTTTGTACTTGATTTAATAATTACTCCTCTAGGTCCATGCTGGGGAGAATTTCTGTCCAGGCCTTTAATTTTGACCAGTTCTTTCAATCTTACATGAAGAATGACTTTGCTCTGGTGAGTTCTGCAACATTTAAAAGCATTGTGATTATATAGTTTGCACAAGTGTTAATATGTGCTGCATTTTTCTTTTTTAGAATTTCTTTCGGGACACTTGTGTGAAAAACAGCTTGCAAATGTTGGACACCTCAGGTGTATGGAAACCTCTGGGTAGGCTGGTGTTGTCATAGCTACATAATTAGTTTTACTTTAGGATTTAGTGTATGTGTGCAGTTTTTACAGCTGCAATTGCATAGTAGAGATGATGTTGTTATATGTGATAATTTCTATAGGAAGAGATGTTACACATGTGGATGTACAACTTATTCCATGCACCAAAGTGTCTATGGATGTATTTGATCCAATTTTCTCCAGTGGAATTGTTCATCCTTCCGGACATATCGCCAAATGTTTCCATGAAGTACATCCTGACTTTGATGAGTTGCGGATGGTAAGCATGCAATACTTTTATTATTTTAGATCACATTATGATTCCTTAACTCCCTTTTCAGCAACAATGTATTGTGTATTTATTGTTAGATGCTGCTAGAAGAGGACTCTGATAACTATCATGTGGTCAGTCAGTGTGACCGTAAGGAGTTCCTGTTTAGGCTGTTTAAGCACATGGTACAGGGTGGTGAACTCTGCCAGTATGAAGATGTCATCAGTCCCTACATTGAAATGGCAAAAAACATGTATAAAGATTTAGTGAGGTAGGTCTGTGAGCGATTGTAAAAATCAAAATCAGGTTGCCTTTTTGAAAAATATTTTGAATGACAGTTGTTTGATTTAGATTATATACACAGAACCGTTGAATTTTCATTTGGTCAGATTAATCTTCTATAACATAAGCTCTGAAGATAATAACACATTCATATTAATGTACTCATTTTAAAACACTGTACAAAGTAATATTTACAAGAAAGTACTTTATTTATCTACATTTACACAGTATCACTTTCAAAATAGTCCTCATGCACAGTGATACAGCACTCCCAGCATCTCTGCCACTTCTCAAATATGTCCTCGAAGTCTTCTTTTTTAAATTGTACTTTTATTGATTTTTAACAACAAAAAAAAGCAGAGCCAGATCATTATATTGATGATTGATTATTGACATCCACAGCAAACATTTAAACATAAACAATAATCTGTTAATATAAAAGAGTGATCATGGAAAAACAAAAGGGCAAAACAGTCCAGTAAAAGAAAACATAAAAGTAAGAAAGAAAAGAGAGAAAAAAGGTGGGCAGGACTAGAGTCATGATTGTTCAAGTAGATCACACAAAGGGGCCCATATCTGCTAGAATACTTCAGATTTGTTCTGTAAGTCAAACGTAGGTTTTTCCAAAGGAAGATTGGCCAATTGTGCCAAACACATATTCAGAGTTGGTACACAAGATGATGCCCATAAGTATTCATTAATTTGCCAAATAGGTATTGAAGTTTAGTTAACAGTTTATTAAATCAGCAGGAAGATCTAGTGATGTTTTACAATTTAAAAGATATATATAGTTGGAGACAAAGTGAATTTTCTAGCCAGTATTTTCTGAACCAGATCATGCACCTCATACCAAAAAGTTTAAATTTTCTTACATTCCCAAAATAGATGCATCAAGGTTCCTGAATTACATTTAAAACACAGCTAAAATACATTTGGGTACATTTTGTGGAGTCGAAACGGGTTGAGATATGTTCTGTATATGAATTTAAAGTTTTGCTTATGCACAGATATTGAAGTTGATTTATGAAAAGCCTCCTCACATATAGATAGCTATTCATCATCAGTGATTGATTGGCCCATATGCTTTTCTTAAACCTGAGAATTTAAAGGTGAAGAGGTTTCTGATAAAAGGGAGCCATACAGATAAGAAATCTGGCCCTTCAACGCCCCTGGAAGGAGGAGACGATTTTCAATATCAGACATTTCCCAGCGGATTTTACCCTGTCTCATTTCAAACATAATAAAATAACATAGCTGGAGAAATTAAAATAAAATGTTCTAGGGAGTTGATAATCCATTATAAGTGTCATTGTTACAGATCCCCGCAATTGTGTCAAAATGGTGATGTTTGAGCTGGATCTTTTTCGAGAAACTCCCGTGTGAGGAGACCTCAGTGAGAGGATGAATTGTCATCGTGAAGCATCCAGTTTTTCGCAATCCCAGACGTGGTAACCCACATTGTCATATTAGCATCAGTTGCACAGCTCCCTATGTACACAGGACAATGTGTTTTGGCACATGACTTATAAAGGACAGTGCTCCCTGCCTCCTGCTGCCATCTGTTGGCATGTCTCGAAACCTTTTGATACCACCTCATATAATAAAGGTGTAATTATACATTGTGTTACTGGATACCAACTGCCATCAAACAACAGAAGGAGTCTTATCAGTTAATTTTTCTTTTTTCAGTTTTTAAAATACTCTGAGAATAAATTTGAACCAAAATGATGAAGCCAGTATTGTGAAACGAGTCAAATAATGAGCAGAACGTATCATTACACACCTGTAGTCTGGCCAGAAGTATGTGGACCATATGTGGGCCTTCGCTGAACTTTTTTGCCACGAAATTGGGAGCACGCACCATCCACAAACTTTTGGCCATATGAGCTGTTATATTAATTTTTATAGCAGAGGGGACACTTTAAGATTTTTTTTTACATTGTTCCAAAGCATCACCTTCCACAATCCTTGATTTATGCCATTATAGTCTCTTCACAGTCATTTTATGGTACATTAACTAGCCATGTCATGTTGCTTCCTAAACACATCCCCATGCAGTCATGTTTTTTTTTTTTTAATATGGTAAGTGGAAGTGTGAATTTAACAGCTGTGATTTCAACTGTCATTAAACAATTAAGAAGAAGAGGAAGAAGAACAGCTCTGATGTAATAATGGTGAATAAGGGAAGTCAGTAAGTGTTCCTAGTAATAGATATGTGGGAAACTCCTATATAGTCATCAGCAACTGTTCTTCTTTTAACTGAAATAAAAACTGACAAATAATTGTTCAAACCAGCCAACATATTTTGGCATAGATAGGTTTATTATAGTGATCACCTCAAGTCCTTAATCATTAATGTTTCAAACTATTATTGAACCCAACTGAGTATAAAATACATCCTTTATGTTTACGGTTCAGTTGTGTAAAAAAAATAAAAAAAATGTTCATAAGTATGTTCATAAGGAACAGACTGTTTTATTCTCTACACTGAAAAAGTTACTATTATTTCTTTACAGTGTTCAAAAAGATTCAGAAACGAAGATGATCAGTGTCGTATCAACGATTTTGAAAGTCTCTGCCTATGTATGTATCTAAATTCCCATTTAAAGTTAGTCTTTAATATATACAGTTCTCAGTTCTTTTATGCCACACACAGAAACTTACTATATTTTTTATTTACCAATTCTGTTGAAGACTTGATAATTTTATAAGATTTTATAAGAGTTGATAAAAATTTTACGAAGTCAGAATAAATCACTTGGTCATTTGATCTTCTATGTTTAAATTATACTTATGACTTGTGAATTAGAAACAGTACTTTGACATTTTTGTTTATTGCTCTCAACACTACTGTCTTTTATTTTCAAACAAAAATCTTTAAGTCTGAAAAATACAATGTTAATAATAAATATTAAATAATAAAGAAATGGATTGCATTAATTAATATTAGTTCTCCATGTTTCCTTAGGATGATTATGGCTTGTGTTATCCCTCTGGAAGAGACAACGAGCAGACATTCGCCTATCTGTGCATTGATCCTTTCAAAAGACACGTGTATGTTTTGTATCACAGTTTTGGTATTGGCCGGTTTTCTAATAATGGTCTTTTGTGCTCTTGAACATTTTATGAGTTTCCCTCTTTTCTTTTGTTCTTTTCTTTTGGTTAATAGTTTTCAGTTTATTTAGTTTTATTCATTATAAATGTCCTTCCTAATGTTATAAAATCTGTAAAATCACAGTCACTGACAAAATGAAAAATCTCCAGTCAGGGTTATAGCACCATCTTCTGGATAAGGGTTGCTTTAAAAGACTGGACATGATTTGGTCAGACATGGTCAGGATTTTATGTAAATTCCCAAAACTAGAAAGTAGTCTCACCTATTTTTATATGGTCCAAACATTAAGACCATCAGCCATTACCCTGCCTAAAATCCCACGTTCTGAACTTTTCCCCCGAATATTTACACATACCTACTTCCAGGAAGTTAATCTGAATAGGAAACCCCTGTTGACATTGGGAAACTTAAAATCATTGTATTCTGTAAATGGCCAAGAGGGTAAAATCCAAACCTACTCTCTAAATAGACCACAGTTTTGTCTTTAATGTGAGGGGACTACACATTATACATTTCATTTCACAATAGTACAGCTAGGGTAAACACCTCCACCAACAAGAAAGAAACATTTACATTAACAGAAAACAATACAAAATTAATACATATGCTCATATTATAGCAACTTAATGAGTGTGAATTGGTAGTTAATGTTTTGAAATAAATAGAGAAATGCAATGTACATGTTATCTACATAAATAAAGGAAAAGTTTTGTCTGTACATCGGTCAGAACTCGCCCTTCCAATGATATCTGTAGGACTGTCTGTCTGTCTGTATACAGTATATATCCAGCCAGATTTTGTCACAGCATCATGCAAAACTGGCTGGACAGAATTTAATGAAACTAGCAGTATTTAGGTATTTGTCTGAAGTTAAACCTGCGCCATAAATGAAATCAAAAGTTGAAGCAAGATTATGAACAGTTATATGCCGGATTTAATTATCTACTATAAAATAGGCTACTAATAAGCTACTCGCTCAATGTAAACGAACATCAGCGCCGATAGATATTAATTAGAAAAGCTAAACTGAATATTTTACTGGAATTAGTTATTTTGAAAATATGAAATGACAACGCTGAAGTGGTATGAGTGGAGTGGTATGAGAGGCATTTTGAGACAAAACTTGATCTATATTCAATCTACTTTATTTAATCAATTTCTCATCTGTGATTCACTCTCCGATTACCGAACATGGGGTATATTTGGCTGACGATGAAAGAAGTATAACTTAGCATAAACCTGATGTAAAATACTAAAAATTTACTTCTTTTTAGCAATACGTTACAGAAAGACAGGCAGATATGTATGTGGGCTTCAACCTGAAACAATTATATTACTGATTACATTAAAGCTGATCAGCTTATCTTTAGCTTTAACCTTTTAAGTATTTCTAAAAACTCTTCCCATCAACAAGGTGTACTTATGCTAATTATACCTACATCTTTCAAATTTGTTTACCACATTACAAGACGCCTCTATCAACTTCAGTAACTATATACAGTATGACATCTTCTAGAGTTTTTTTTTATTATTTAACTTGTAATTTAAATTTTTTTCAATGTCCTGATTAATCTTTAAATTGGTTTGACTTTTGTTTAATCATTTTTTTATTTTATCATTTTGCTTATCATTTGTAAAGCAAATGTTTAGTAGTAGTTTTACACTGCAGGTATAATTGTTTTCTGTAAGTAAAATTAACATACTTGTTTACTACTTTTATATTATTTTGTACATTAAATTACAATACTAGTTGTCTAGATTTAACTTCTTATAGTTGAAATATACCTTTAACTGTACTTTAAGTAGACTTTAACAGTGGAATGCACAAATGTTAATAACATTGTGTACATAGAACATCAGGTTCAGTTTCACCCATGTACTTTTTACTTTAAAATATTCCACCCAACCTACAAGTATACTTGTGCTTTAATATACTTTACTTATAGGCCAAAGTATACTTATGTATATTTGTCTTAAACTGACATGAATACAAAAGGGGGGGGGGGGGGGCGTAGGCGACTTTGCCATGTATTATAT
>JAQQZT010000011.1:10247160-10261670 GCA_030068275.1 Clarias platycephalus | reverse complement strand
ATTTCAGCTAATATATATATATATATATATATATATATATATATATATATATATATGCGTGTGTGTCCTTATTTAGGTCGTGCTGTAAATCCCACAGACGTTCCGTGAATCGTTGGCGTCAGGAGCCATTTTGAGTCAGCAGCTTAAAGTGGAAAGAACTAGCAGGCGTTACAGAGGTGTTCGTCTACAGCGTCATTTAATCGTCCTTATGCGGTGAGTCTGACATTACCTTTACCTGATGTATCACTGGCAAAGAATATTAACCAGTGTTTGTCTTTATAAACGTCGTATTATTTTTTATTATATTCGGTATAACATCTTCACACGAAAACAGATAAACCCGTTTCAAAATGGTGACTGTCTGGTAGGTTCGGCTCTGTAGCTAAACTGCTAAACTCTCACTTCCAAAATATGAAGAACTGTGCTGTTTTTGGTAAAAAAAATAAAATAAAAAAAAAGGTCGAGTCAGGGCTTAGAGTTTAGCACAAGAGCCTGTAAAACAGGTCGAACAAAGGGTGTGACAAAGCAAATAGCTATCAGGAAGTGAGCAAGACGATTTCCATTTAGAACACACAGAGTCTCCTTTATTTCAGTGTACAGCTTGTTCTGTCATGTCAAAATGAAAGCCAAAATGTTTCGTCAGGTTTTTGTCCAGGTACATTTTTTACTTTGAGAGAATTTGTTTAGAGTTCTTTTGTATGGCTTAAACCAGAAGAAAGTTTATACTTTAAACTGCCTAATAATTAATCAGACTGGCCTACTCTTATTATGTACAAGCTTTTCAAAAAGTCTTTTTTTTAAAAAAAAAAAAGCCCGGATGTGTTTGATTTATTAGTGCAAAGCTCCACCCTCTAATTTTTAACTAGCAACTAAGTCACCACCTGACTCATGTGTGGTCACATTACCATGTGTCATCAAAAGGCAAAGGGCAGATGAGTGTGTTTAGAGGAATGGCTTAAAAGGTTTTTCCAAGTCTTGATAAAAGTACATTACAATAGGGCTTGGAAGTTCGTCACCGGTACACGAGTACAATGTAACAGGAGCCAAAAACCATCACCCTCGTTCCGTGCAAAAATGCATTCCAATGTTGCCGCAGAGCTTAATAGTGTTGTTTACTAAAAATCGTAAAAATTCATAAGTTATGAATCGCGGTTCTTTTGTGTGACGATTCACGCATCTCCACACCAACTCCAAAATCGATTTTTCCAAAAATCTATTATAATCCATTTATAATAGAGATGACCAGAATTGGTTGGTAATGGCGTTACGTTATCAAAAATCGTGCTTGTTAAAAGCCTCCGATCTGCCTTTCTCCAAAGAGTGAATTAGTCTCAAACCCATGCATTACACATGCTTACTGTACATAAATCTCAAAACACCACGAATGCTAATTAGTCAAAATTGTGCGTTAGAAGCCGCTCACTACCGCGTGCTTGCAGCCCCTCAACCCGTGCATGCGCTCACTGTTAATTGTGTTTTGATAATTTTGGCAGTGGTAAAACCACCGCTTCTTAATAATCCTACATATTGTACACTCTGTACTATTTTCTCAGCTTTTATTTTGTGTGGAAAATAATTAATAATTAGAAATAATTATGGCGAAGACCAGAGATACGTGCTGCTCAGTTACATGTTAAACTCTATTTCTGTATTTGATGTTATTTTGTATTGTTTAAATGTTTTTTAATTGAGAAAACTACTGTTATAAACAATAGGCTACATTTAATTAACCATAATTTTTTATAAAGGTTCGTGATTATCGTATCGGGAGGGGACTGGTAAATCCCATCCCTACTGGTTACTGTGTATTTAATTGCTCACTGGTTCTGGTTAACTATTTCTGTGGAAGAAAATGGTTACATTTGTACTAAAATACACAGTAACTGAAAGAAACCAGCTGCATTTATCTCAGTGGGACTGTAGAAGTCTCAGCTGAACTTTGGAATTTAAGCCCAGTTTACTTACATTGTACTCCAGTACAACCCAGACCAACTTACTGGTTGGTGTGCAGAGCTGGAACATTTATAATGACCAAGACCTATAGTAAAATCTATACCTTTAACTCACCTGTGAGCTTACAGAAGCCTTTAATCAGTTAGTCTTATTCTAATTGACAATTTATGCTCCAGGTATATCAGTGTCCAGATTGTGCCCATGATAGCAACAAATGCTACTCCATGTCCTCTGGATGACCAATAACATTGAAATTACTAGTCTATGTACTGCTGACTGCTGGAAGCCATCCACCCACAGTTTTGCAAAATCATTTGCATCAAATACCAGAAACAAAAATGAAGCAAACACATTCATCTTACTGCCTATATAGTCTAAACTGTATTGGAAACTGGAAGCTCTGGTCACTTTAAATATAGTTGTCTCTCAATTTATTAGCATCAAATGACACTTTTCTTTTTCTTGTTGTTTTTTAATTTTATTTTATCCCAGGCAACTGCACCATTGACGCAAAGGGGTTTCTCCTCCTGAACCAAACCTCTGTCTCTCAAGGAACATATTTTTATTTCATAATTACATTGAAACTTCAAATATGGATACGTAAACACCTCCCTAAAGGGATGTCAGCAGGGAGAAGGCCTTTCTTTAACACATCCAGGAATTTCAGTACCATAGCATTTGTCATTAACTCATGATGCCTTCTTTAATTTTTAAATTGTGTCTATGTTGGTTTACTGTATATGTTAATGATCCTGGGTGAAGGCAGATACACAATCATTCAGTTCGTTTTAAGTTCCTTTACTTTGATTTGAAACACGTGATGTTTGTTTCCCAACACTAGTGTGTGGACTTTGGTTTGCTTTTAGCATCCTTGCTTATAGATCATTACATCACATATGTTCGTTTGCATTGTTATTAACAGAATGCACTGGTACTGGAGTTGGGTTTCATGTAATCTGTGTTCAGTTTTAAGGAGTTTGTTTCAGATGTGTTATGAAACCCAGGGAAATACAGAAGGCGTTTGTTCAGCTTATGACTAGCCACCAGTCCTGTGATTATCACATGTTGCCCTCATCTTTTTTAATCTCGTCATCTTGAGATCATTGTACTCCCACAAACATGTCACCGGTTTTAACATAAGATCCTGGGTGTGGTAAATAAAGCCCTTCTCCCTGAAGACATCCCTTTTTCCCCCTTTATAATGGAAATCCTACAAAATAGTCCTTTCCTAAGAGGTCTGTGCCGTACTAGTGCACCAGCAGACCTACAATATGATAATACAAGTGAACTGTTTCGCATCTCAACCTTTGCAAAGTTTCCTTCTTCATCATCAGTGACCGAGAGAAGCCTTGCCCGTGCTGGGTTTTTCTACACTGGCATAGGTGATCGGGTCCAGTGTTTCCGCTGCAACGTCACAGTTGACAGCTGGCAATCAGGAGAATGTCCAGCCGAGAGGCACAAGCAGATGTCACCCAATTGCACTTTCATTCAGAGCTTGCCCTCCACTGCCAATCTCCTGTCCTCCTCCCACTCGGCCTTTTCGCCTCTCCGCAATGCCACCATCCTGCAACTAAACCTCCCTGCAGCCACTTCAGCTTCAGGCCAGGCAGACGAACAAGCTGGTTACCTGAACATGAGCAACCTTGCCCCCTCCAGCCCTCTGTCATCTCGTGGAGTTGAGGACATGTCTCATCAGAGGCCACCTGCTTGCCACAATCCTAGCATGAGGCGCGAGCAGGATCGCTTAGACAGCTTTCAAAACTGGACCCTTACCACGATCACTCCTGCTGAGCTTGCCAAGGCTGGTTTCTATTATCTGAAGCAGGGAGACAGAGTGGCTTGCTTCAGCTGTGGTGGGCAACTGAGCAACTGGGAACCCGGAGATAGGGCAGTATCTGAGCACCAGAGGCACTACCCCAACTGTCGCTTTGTGAGAGGTGACCGAGCCGATAACCTCCCTATAGCTAGTGGTTTGGCCAACGTGTCCAACCCAGCAATGCAGCAGTGTGAAGAAAGGCTGCTTACATTTGTTAACTGGCCTGCAAGAATACCAGTCCGACCTGACCAGCTGGCCAAAGCTGGGTTTTACTATGTTGGTAAGAACAGTAAGCTTTCATCAATTTAGTTAGTCTTTTTTGTTTGTTTGTTTGTTTAGCTGGATATTTAAGGAACTTTTTGGTTTATTTGCAGGTCGTAACGACGATGTAAAGTGCTTCTGTTGTGATGGAGGACTCCGATGTTGGGAATCAGGAGACGACCCTTGGGTTGAACATGCTAAATGGTTTCCCAGGTAAAGTGACTTCAATTATCAATATCTTTCTTTCCAGTTAAACCTTTAAGTGGCTCCAACTCACATTTTAAATCCCTTCCTGTTCTAGGTGTGAATACCTTTTGCAAGAAAAGGGGCAAGAGTTTGTTCATCAGATCCAAGCTAGATTTCCAAGATTGTTTGAACAGGTATGCAAGTCTGTATTACTGGCTGTACTAGAACATTTTCTTGCCACACGAGATCAACCGTACTTATTTATTTTTATTCCCACAGCTGTTGAACAATGGGGACTCGAGGGAATTTGTTGATCCACCAGGTAAGGAAAGAATATTATGGAACATACAGAATTCTGTATATTGAGTAAAACATAAAATGTGAATTATTAGAAAATAATCATATGATACAGTGGTGTGATTCGGTCTGCAACAAAGTTAATGTTCCCACCCTGAACATATGTCCTGTAATATGTCCTGATAACAGCACATCCCATAGTTTTTGTATTCTTGTTACCCTGGAGTAACTTGCCACTAGTAATATCTATCTAATCATAATTGAGGATTTAACAGCACTGTGGTATAAATTAATGTTATTTGCATCTAATCACTTTCTGTTCACTTTTATTTGAAGTTGTACATTTGGGTCCAGGAGAAGAGCGCTCAGAAGATGCTGTAATGATGAACACACCTGTTGTGAAAGCAGCCTTGGAAATGGGCTTTGATCGCAATTTAGTAAAGCAGACTGTCCAGAGCAAAATTCTTACCAGTGGAGAAAACTATAAAACTGTCCAGGAACTGGTGTCAGATCTGTTGAGCGCGGAAGATGAAAAAAGAGAGGAGGAGCGAGAAATGTTCGCGGAGGAAATGGCATCAGGTGTGTCTTCATGCAGGTTTAAAAAAAAAAAAAAAAAAAAAAAATTATTAATGCAGTGCGTGGATATGCATCTGTAATATTTGCCTTTTTGCATCTGTAGATGGATTTACGTTTTTGAAGAAGCACCACGCTGCCTTGACACAGCGTTTGAAAAGTGTGCAGAGCTTAATGGATCATCTGTTGGAGGAGAACATAATTTCACAAAAGGAATATGACACCATACGCAGCTGCACTTTAGTCAAGCAGCAGACAGGCCAGCTCATTGATTTGGTCTTGTCAAAGGGGAACGCGGCAGCAGAGGTCTTCCGCAACTGGATCAAAAAGAATGATGTGTACCTCTTAAGAGAGCTAATGGGTATTCAGTCTTATACTTTCTTGCCATTGTGTGTGTGCGTTTTCAGTGTTTTTTCTTGTCTGTGAAATGTAAAACTATTATAGTTGTTATAGCAGATAGGAAACAGACAGGAAAAAAAGAAGCTATTCAAAGTTATCATCATGCAGGGAGAATTCTACAACAAACACCTGCTATGATGTATTACTGACAATCCGTTTTATGTTCTTTTCACTGCAATTTCAGCTCAGACAAATGAAGCAGTATCACCAAGTCAAGATCTTTCAGGTATCCTCAAATGAGTTTTTTTTATTTTATTTTTGCTTTTGTTGTTCAGTGTTGTTTTGTTCAGTTTGTAGCTTTGCCACTAAAGGATACAGATCATTCCCTGAAAGCCGCAGCAATATAGGAACTATTTATTAAAAAAAAAAAAATTTCCTTCAATTCCAGACTTGCCCATGGAAGAACAACTGAGGAGATTGCAAGAGGAGCGTACATGCAAAGTATGCATGGATAAAGAGGTCAACATTGTCTTCATACCATGCGGCCACCTGGTTGTTTGTAAAGAGTGTGCTCCTTCATTACGCAAGTGCCCCATATGTAGAGGCTTGGTAAAAGGCACTGTACGAACCTTTCTGTCTTAACTGGTCAGCAGCTTTAGATACATACTGATCGAAGCATAATAGCTTGTAAAAGTAAAAATACTGCTAAAAGAAATAGAATATGCACATACTCTGGATAATGACCCACTTGGTGGAAAGGGGATACATTTATTAAAACATGCATTTAAATGGCTTCTTGGTTTTTTTTTGTTTTTTTATTTATAAGATAATTAAAATTTTACACCATATAATTTAAAATGTAACCCAAAACTAGTCTTACTTAAAGTTTATTCATTAAAAATCCTTTAAAAATGTTCATGTACATATTCATGAAGGATGATTAATACAGTTGTTAAATATCAAGCAAGAGAAATTCCATCTGAGTTTATAGACTTGTACATTTCATAACAATAAATATTTGTCACAATTAGAAATTGTGGTAAGCAGCACATTAGGTAAAAGTCAAACCCATATTTCATATATCCAGCTCTTGAAGGTTGCCCCAGCTTGGGCCTACTTTAACTTTTGTTCTGAGCTTCACATACAGTTTCACAGCAGCTTCCATTTCCCGTTTCACAATTTGTGCAACCTGATAAAAGAGAAATGTAATCTCTCAATCTTTTTTTATACACCATTATTATTTTTATAAGTTAAAAACATCAGACTTCTACAACATGCATCTTAACGTTACAGCTGAAACACCATTCAGTTAATTCATTCAGACATCCATGAAATTCTGTTTATTAATGTTCCAAATGCACAGGTTTAGTGTTCATAGCTTTAAATGCACATGAGCTACTGCCTTCCCTCTTCTCAATTTGCATAAGTACATTTTTAGCCAATCAGAACGCAGGAAAAGGGACTTCCCTGAAAATGTGAACTCCTGTATAGGGCTCTATATTTACTGTTCTTTCTCTTTTTCTCTTCTCTGGAAATAAATCAGACCAAGCTGGAATTTTGAACAGTGAGTTCAAGCAGATTAATGGACATATCTCTCTGCATACACATTAAAGACCCATGTCAATGTCTAAAAATGATAAGCTAAATCTTCATAACAGGTCCCCTTTAATTCCTAATTTTGGTCATCCTCCCAAGATGAAGCCACCACATCTTTTTAAACAGCTGCTCTTACCTGCACATGCCTCGTAAATGATAGGTGAGAAGATCTCCTGCTACTTCTAGCCACTGTGGCATCATAAAGATATGAACTCATGACAATGGGAGCCTTTTGAGGTTCGAGCTTTTAAAGAAGTCTACATACCTGAATGATATCCTCCTCTGCAACTTCATAGATGAGTTCATCATGTAGCTGAAGTATGAAGAAGGCTCCTCGAGAAGGTCTGGACCGAGACCTGCACCGTCCTTTGTCCAATAAATGAACAAAACAAAATAATTTATGAATATCTTTATGACAAAAAGATTACCAATTTAGAGACTGCAAGAGTTACCTGTTTCACTGGAGTAATGCTGATGTGACAGCAGGACATCAGGAAATTCTGTCTCTAGTCTACGCTGGATATTGATAGTAGCCAGTTTGACAATATCTGCTGCAGAGCCTTGGACTGTTGTATTCACTGCCTGTCGTTCTGCCTGAAGTGTGGATGCAATAAATTTTAGGAAGAAGAGCTTTTTTGCTTTCTATTATTTTTTAAGCGGTTTAATAAAGAACCTTACATGAGACTTGATGTACATGTTTGACTCCTTGATTCCAGGCAGATATCGTTTTCTGCCAAGTAATGTCTTCACAAAGCCATTTTTACTGCAGTTCTTTACAGTTTCACGAAGAAATGCCTGTATGCCTTTGAGGAAAATAAAGTCATGACAGGGCCTAATTATGCAGAGTGGCCAAAATGCCTGGATCCATAGACTTTTCGTTACGTGAAATTTTATATAAGTTTTATTTTAGACCTAAGACGACAATAAAGCTAACAACAGAATATTAAACGGATCCAGATGGAACACTCTTCATTTAACGTCAGTTCTGATGCATTAAGAAATGTTCAACATTGTTGTGTTCAGCATTTACACAAATGCAGCAAAGGCAGAGCCCTTAAATTTGAGCATTTTAAATATATAGATCCAGACTTTTGGGCCAGGCTGTTTTATTAGAAGTTATCCCAAGTCTGAGAACTAGCCTGGAAATTACCTGAATATCTGGACTTGAATGTTTCGATGTAACAGGCAGCATCATTTTCATCAATACCCATTTGCTCTCCTAATGACTTTGCTCCCATGCCGTAGATTATTCCATAACAGATCTGTAACAGAAGCACAAACTCCATTGTCACCAGCCACCTTTTTTTTTTTTTTTTTTACATCGCTCAAGGTCCATTAAAAAAGCAAGAACCTGCCCTTTGTACACAAGACTTTACTAAGCCAAAAGTCCTGAGACCCTATGGAGTAACCTTATGGAAATCTGCATCATATCAACAGTTATAATTTTTAATCAATGTTTTTGAACACAAACAACCAACACATTTTAACTCTATTAAAAAGTCTAAAATAAATAAAGCATCTACCCAATAGGTTCCTGTGAGTCAGCTGCTACTACTGTACAGAAACTGTACCACCAATAAGCCACAACACTAACGCCAGTTGCATTTTAAATTAATTATATTGATACACGAGTAAACAAGTGATCATGGGCACCCAAGCGTAACTATGCCTTTGGTCTGATCCCACAAAAGCCAATGCACTTAAAGAGGCAGAAAAATGCCAATGCTGGCTACAATATAAAAGTAACGAGCACAACAATATAAATAACCAGTGCACCACAGCCCTCTGTACACAGGGCTTAGCAGACAAAGAGTTTAGGTTGTTTAAACTTTTGGCTGATTGGTGTATATATAAAAACACTTAATTTGCAGATACAGAACTCAAAAAGTTAATGTACAGGTAGTCCCAGACTTTTAAACGCTTTCAGTTCCAAGGGCACGTTCGTAAGTCTGATTTGTTCTGACAAAGTGAGTCTTATATGTCTCTGTTCCCGTCTCCCCACACGGTCATCATATGGTAACCGCACATAAGGAAATTAATCTCATACATCAAATAACAGTAACAGTGTTGTCTCTGTGAGGGGAATCCCAGGTGCCATTTTGTCTCAGTGCCATTTTCCACTGAATTGTACTGTGAATTTTGAAATTGTTGAATATTTATAGCTTTATAGGACAACCATATAGTTGTCCTATGCATAAAATGCTGTAACTCAAATGTTGAGCACCACCTGTATTCAGGTGGGTAAGTGGTGAGGGACTAGAACCAGCAGACCTGAATGAAATAGGAAAATTTCTTGCAAAGGCTTGCAGTCCTACATGCATAATAAGAAAAGCCATATAAGTTCCGTCAAACGCCCTCAGGGAACATCCATGTCTCACCTGTTTAGCCTGTTGTCTCAGGCAATCATCAACTGACTGGGGATCCACCATCTTCCACTCTGCAGCGATGCTTTTGAAAACATCTTCTCCACTGTTGAGAACCTGAATAAGCCGCCTGTCACGGGACAAGTGGGCCAAGACTCTGAGCTCCAGCTGGGAGTAGTCTGCTGCCAAAATGAATCCCCCTACAAAAGGAAGACGCATATTGATGAATCAGGGCTACTAAACTGTTTAAAAAAAAAAATTTTTAAAAAAGGTTCTTTACCTGGGAAAGGAACAAAAGCATGCCTCATGCTAACAGAAAATGGTATGCCTTTTTCTGGGGACCTGTCTTCATCTTTGATCAGTGACTGATGGTGTGTGCGAAACATTTTAGCCCTTTGGGAAAAAACACAAATATCTGAGTCACTGAAAAAGATGCATTAATTTACGTTTTTTTTGTTGTTGCCATGAGCACAGAACCTCACCTTGTCTTGCTTGAGATAATGGCTGTGTTATTTTGGGATGGCTGACTTTCTCCAATCAGAGTTGGCATTTGGATTTCAAAGTCTTTTGGGACATTCTGGATATTGGGTTCAGTAAAGCTTACCCTTCCTACATATAAGGCATAAAAGGACTCAATAAAACTTTTATATATATATATATATATATATATATATATATATATATTTTTTTTTTTTTTTTTTTTGTATGATTTACCAAGAGTAAATCATATTGTCCATACATTCTCATACCTGTAGCTGTGTGGAACTGAGATACTGGGTAAATTCTGTCCATCTCCAGTTTAGGATGCCAAGACTTTTCTCTTTGCAAGGGAAATACTACCTTCGTCATAGCATTTGTTATTCTCCGCCACTCTAGAATGATTCCTGGTAGCTCATGCAATGTCTTCAGCTTTTCAAGCACATCCTGTTTACATAATAAAGGAAACATTTGTGAGAGGGTGACTCAAATAAAAACCTTAAAGTAAAGTCGATCATACCTGATACATTGAATATATAATTAACAGTGACATCTTTTGATTAAAAATAATAAGACACATTGCACCCATATTTCAATTTGAGTTCTAAAAAAAGGGCATTGATTACTGGTGAAATGTGTATACATTATATACACACACACACACAAATGTATCCACATTTCACCAATATACACTAGCACACACTCACACACTGGAACCTTTGATTGCATAATTTGTTCCGGAAGCATGCGTGTATATCAAAGCACACACAATTTTCCCATAAGAAATAATACAAACTCTTATGATTTGACCCACAAGAAAAATATTCATATAAAAATAATGAATACAAAATATGAAGTAAAAATAAACAATGTATGTTTGTGCATTCGCGTATCGGTGTGTATGGTTGTATGTGCGCGCACAAGAGGAGAAAATGAGAAGAGAGGAGGAGGGAAGGAGCTACTGTGTAGAACGACTCTCGTCTTAGACAGTAGTCCCCCTCCCTCCTCTCAAATAAAGAAATCACCTTCTCACACACAAACACACACACTCGGACATACACCAGACAGACAGACGCACACACACACGACAGACAGACAGAGACATACACACACGACAGACAGAGAGAGAGACAGACACACACACCAGACAGGCAGACAGACACACACACCAGACAGGCAGACAGACACACACACCAGACAGACAGACAGACAGACACGACAGACACACACACACGACAGACACAAACACACACGCGACAGACACACACACACACACACACACACGCGACAGACACACACACACACGCGACAGACACACGCGACAGACACACGCGACAGTGTGTCTGGTGGTGGTGTGTCTGTCGCGCGCGCCCAAGCCTCCCCCCCCAATGGAAACACTGCTCATTGCAAGAACTATTCCAGAACAGCCTTTATGACCTTTATGTCCTAAAATAACAATTGACCGTTGTTTTAAATAACAATTACCTAATGCTATTTGTATTATTTCCTAGTTTGGAAAACTCAAGTATTGTTCTAGAACTGAATTAGAAGGTGTGTCTGAACCTTTGACTGGTACAGTACAAACATACACACCCTTGTACAAATTTTGAACTAAATTTTAAATAACTGAATTTATAGCAACAATACAGTTACTATGCTAGGTTTATAGATACATTTACACAAAAATTATTAAAATGTTAACAAATTATAAGTTTGCATCTCATTTCTGTAATGTGGCAGATATTCTCTAATAATTTGTGTGCTTTTATCACTCCCTCAAAACACTTTCATATTCTCTGTACAGCTTTTGGATCCTCTCACATGCCATATTTGTTGTAACAGATTATTGGGTGGATTTTTTTTTCTGTATGCAAGTTGGAAAATATTGTTATATTTCTGATCATGACAGAAGTTTCTGACCTCATCTGTAAATTCTGGGGAAGACAAAGTTTACAGTAATGTCTATAGTTTAAACTGAGTGAACAACTGTGGAAAATACCTTTGTAGTGCTAAATTGTTTGGAAAGTTTTAGACGAGCACCAGCTCCTCCTCGCCTGGTGTAGCCCAGAGTCTTTTTATTTTTTAGGGAATTTAAATCACCATTCGGAGGTAGCTTCAGTTCAAGAAACAAGACCTAGAAATAACATAACAGAACTGTTCAAAAAGGGGGAAAAACATAAGTGGAAAAAACAGCATTTTCTAAGGTAGCCCAGATTGACACAGACCTCAGCAACATCCTCAGGACTGGTCAAGGAGAAGCTGTGACCAGCCAACTGATAAGCTTTGTTTTCCAAGTCACTGAGCTTAGCCTGCATCACATGTTTCTGAGCTTCACATTCAGCAACACTAAACCCAATACCATTTAGCTCCAAGAGAGCCAAGCAGTACTGAGTGGGCATCTCTACTCGCTGGAATGCATCTGGAAAAAATAAATAAATAAAAACATAATAAAAATCATTCAAAGAAATTCATTACCTAAAACATTTATAATTGTAAAAAGACATAAAAGCCATAATAAGCACCTAAGAAACCATCTTTTTCCATGAATACATTGAGTTGTGTCATGACTCTAAAGATAAGAACAGACTCGATGGCTGCTCTGTATCGACTGGAATGACTTGCGTCTCCATATATCCCCAGACTTTCTACACCCTGTCCCGGGCTAATTCCTTCCAACAACGGCAGATCTTGCGGAGTATAGTTTGTCACCATGTTATGAAGCGTGCGTTCTTTGGAACCTGGGTCCAGAAGCCAACAAGCAACCTAAAATAAACAAAGCTATTTCAGAGGATGTACAAAATGAAAAGTCAAACAATTAAATGCAAACATTCCCTTATATATTTTGACATGGTAAGTAATAAATACTTTGTGGTGTTCTATTATGGGAAAAGAATCAACGCAACAATAGAGTAAAGTGCACCAGACAATACCTCAAAACGCACGCCAAAAAAGGATATTTTGATAATTTTACTGCTATATTTTGTCCATGAGAACCACATCATAAGAGCTATAAATAATAATTTCCCTCACCACCCACACTCTTTCCTCATTCTTGAATTCAATAAGGCATGAAAAACAACTTTTTATGCTAATGACAGTGTCACACACTCTGGGGTTTACCAGTTTTTTCCAACTGAATGTTATAACAACGCCTTCCATAAGTACAGTAATGCGTAAACATCCTTCGAGAACTGCTTTACTTTGTTAATTAACATGTTTTAATTTGTTAAGCTTATATTGAGCATCTGCCATACAGGTCCTTGTGAATGAGTTAGGACCATGAAGTTTATAGCTATTAGCATTAGTGCATTAATATACATTATACAATAGTTAGTTCTGACTGAGCAATCTGATTGGACAAGAGGCATTCTACAAAAACGGACATTAACAGCTATATGTACTAAGGAGAGAGCAGCTGCCTGCCAAAACCCACATTTAAAATCAGTCATAGAAGCACTTTCAGTAAGAAGAAAACGTCAAAGATTCAAAGGACTGTTCACCACCTGCATGGTTTATTCTCCTCACAGTTTGGCAACATAGTACCGAATTTGGAACCTGAATAGTAAGAATTTTAAAGTACTTTAACGCCTGTTAATTACGCTAACAGAGTCTGTCGGTCGCCAGCTCCTCCAGTCACGTACAGTTGGTTCTCCTTGTCATGAAAATTGTGTTGGCAGCAAAAAATAACTGGTTAAATAAAGACACATCTTATTCATATTCTATTGATAATAAATTGTATTGGTAGAACTGTTGTATAAAAGCAATATCATACTTAAAGTTGTGTTGATGTGAGGAATATTAGCATGGCTGCAATGCCGTGCTGATTACATAACAGCACATTTTCTCGTGTGATATCGCTTACGTAGACCTGCAATTTGATTTGCAGCTGCTATTATTTTTTAAATCAGATTTGAGAATTCATTATCACTGTAATATAATTATTGCTAATATGAAATCATTGGTTGATATGCACTCAAATGACATTTGCTGAAATCCTCACCTTAGGGTCCTCAAATACACCTTTTATTGAAAGTCCGCATGCCAGGACTAGGGTTTTATACACCTGAATAAAGTCGTAAGCAACAGTCACACCCTCAGCACCAGAAGTGGACCTTGTCACACAGGCCTGAATGCTCTTCATCCTCTCTCCCACTGCCAGATTTTCATCAAGTGGAGGGGGTGCTAAGCTCGTACTTATATCTGCTGAAAAAACACCAGGTTGAAGAGTTTTAATTCTGTAAAAAAGGTGAGCATTAAAAGAAAGAAGGTGCATATGGTACCTGTGTCTGTAAGTTTCTGTTGTAGTGATATATAATATGCATCTTTTCCTCCCCAGCATATAGATAAGCCAGTTACAATTAGATTATCATGTTCCTTTATAGCAAAGCCATCTTTTCTTTTGGTCCTCATTGGGGTAGTAACTTTGAACACAAAACATAAATCAATGAATAAAATATTTGGGAAGAGCATTGCAGACATTTTTCACTAGGTCCCTCCATTTTCTAAGGCTCCAAAGAGTTTGGACAAACTCACTCTCTCACACACACACACACACACAACTGATCAGACACTCACACACACACACACACACAACTGATCAGACACTCTCACACACACACACACACACACAACTGATCAGACACTCACAC
>JAQQZT010000011.1:10222062-10233169 GCA_030068275.1 Clarias platycephalus | reverse complement strand
GAATCGAGCCTGCCCGGGAATCGAACCCAGACCCTGGAGGTGCAAGGCGACAGTGCTAACCACTACACCACCGTGCCGCCCGGTTATGGAGATATTTCTGAAAAAACATTTTTTGGGGGTACCACTTTTTTCGACCCCGCAGAACCCAAGGTCTGCATATATATATGTTACTCAAAGTTGGGGAAAAAATGGGGGGGGGGGGGGTATTTTCATGCCAATACCAACAATTGGTGAAAAAATCAGCAAAATTTGTGATCATGTGGTGGAACCCACTGGTTGATTTGAGATGGAATCACCCTTCTATTTCTGTTGGAATTCTGTTAGTATCACAATTTTGTAAATAACCTGATCCAATGTTTTTTCTTCTTCTTTTAGATTATGTCACAATTCTAAACAAACTTGGCAAATATTTTTTTGCTCCTATCACACAGGATGTTGTGCTGCCTGCCAATATGTGAATTTAGAGCCATCTGTAGGATTATAGAGGAGTAACAACATTTTACCACTTCAAATGCAAACATTCATTCATTCATTTTCTATACTTAGGGTACAAAGAGATGCCAGTTGGATGTACATGCACACACACAAACACACTCTATGGGCATTTTTGGAATGCCAGTTAGCCTAATCTGCATATTTTTGGGCTGTGGGAGGAAATCAGAGTACCTGGGGAAACCCACCAAGTACAGGCAGAACATCCAAACTCCACGTGGGAGTCAAACCCTCGACCTTGAAGATGCGAGGCCACAGTTCTAACCACTACACCACCGATGGCAAATACAATAAATATATAAATAAAAAACAATTTTACAAAATCTATTTCAGAGTCAGTATGGTGATTTGTGAATCACCACACAAAAGAACCACAATATACACCTGAATATTTCCCCATCTCTAGTAAATACATTAAATAATGTACTGAACAAGTCTACAGTTACAGTCCTACAGGAAGTTTGATAACTCTAGCAGTTACATTATGATCAGGATAAGCTGTCATGTACTGTAGATGTAAAATTTAAAAACTACACACTCGTTGCTTTTCTTACCCATTCTTCTTGGTTATAGGATGTTGTCCAAGGTAGAATGTCCTTGATGAACAATTCATCACACAAACTGTCAGATAAAATATTCTGTTTCGTCAGTGACTGAGAAAAGCCACTTGTGTTCAAGATTAGGAAAATGTTTTCTTAATTACGCATTTTCTAATATTCATGCTCTCGAATCTAGTGAATCAATATTTCCGTATCACACGCTTGTAGTGACATTATTGCCCTTCGCCAGCGAAATCACTGCATAATACATGTAAATACATAAAGTTCATTTTTGTTACACTCGAAACCTAGTTTATTTTGACATCATCCAAAAATTACATAGCGAGTTTAACATTAAGCGGGCGCAAATATAAAGCGTGTTTGTGTACAGTTTAACCGTTGGTTTTAAACAACAACTGCGAACGAAAAAATAAACAAACAAAATCTCTTAAAAAGCCCGCGGTGTTTTACTGTGTTTGTCCGGGTAGGTACACATGCTCTGGGTGAAAAGGTTCCGGAACAAAGTCTTGTACAGTCTCGGGACGAATATTAAAGAAAAATCATGTTAGTCAGTTTATATAGTGTTTCATCCTTAAAGGGGCTTTTTTTAATTTTACGTTGTATGAAACCAAAATCTAAATGACAAATGTATGACATAGTGCATATAAACATTTGAATATTTTCTAAAAACAAATTTTATTTACTTAATAATAATAATAATAATAATAATAATAATAATAATAATAATAATGCATTTTATTTCAATATGACTTTTCTTGTGGACACATCTCAAACGGCTTACAAAAAAAGATTAACATGAAATTCTGAATCTGGGTTCGATTCCAGTCTTAGGTCTGTGTGCATGGAGTTTGCATGTTCTCCTCATGTGGTTTCTTCCCACAGTCCAAAGACATGCATGTTAAGCTAATTGGTGTTCCCAAATAGCATGTGTAAATGTACATGAGTGTTGACCGGAGATCCTATCATGGTTTTAAAAATGGAAATAAATACATTGGTACAGTAATTACTGTTGGCCTACAGAGATTCCTATATGAATGGATGCATAATTGTCAATACTGCTTATCCTGTACAGAGTCGCTGAGCTGCCTGGACACTTAGGACATGAGGCTGTGTACACCCTGGACAGGATGCCAATCCGTTACACATATTACCGACAAGGAGGAGGAAACCGGAGCACTCAGAGGAAACCTGTCAAGTATGGGGAGAACAAATTCCACATGAAATTTAGACAAAAAAATCAAAAACTCACTAAAAGCCTTAGTCTAAGCTTTCAAGCCAGATTTAAAAAGCAGACAGTGTGCGTGTGTGTGTGTGTGTGCCCTGCAATAGAAAGTCTCCTGGGCTCTTTTTTTGGTTAACCCTATTCTTTCAACCCTAAATGGTGTACATCCTATTTATGTAAGATTATTTTACTGATTACATTTCCCTCTCACCTCTCTTAAATGTTTTTGACACTTGATGGCACACTCTTTAACTGTTAACTGTTTCTCATTCATTAGTTAGTTAAGTATTTCCTTGTCGCGTATTTTGGTGCACACTGAAATTCTTCTCTACATACACAGCTTAGCTGGGGTAGCCATGATATGGTGCTCTTGAGCAGACAGGGTTCAGTAACCCATAACATCAATTCCATGAGCTGTACCTTCCTTGATGTTACAATTTCTTTGCTAGATCCTCTAGAGAATATTACTGAAAGGAAGCATAAAAATATATTCTGTATAATCACATGCTTCCATAAAAAAAAAAAAAAGTCTGAGAAATGCCCACTATGAGCTTGATGTTCTGGTGTCTTGACTGTTTATTATTTGTACACATTGACTTTGCAGATCATAGATTGACAGCATGGTGGTGTAGTGGCTAGCACTGTGGCCTCGCACCTAAGGGTTGAGGGTTCGTTTCCAGCATTGGGTCTGTCAGTCTGGAGTTGAGCATGTTCTTCCCGTGCTAGGTGGGTTTCCTCAGTGTACTCCAGTTTCCTCTCAAAGACATACAGTTTAGGTTAATTGCTGTTCCCTAATTGCCTGTAGTGTGTGAATGCGTGCCCTGCGAATGATTGGTGTACCCTGCCTTGTGCCTGCTGTTTCCTGGGATAAGCTCCAGGCGTCCTACAACCCTGTACAATAGGATAAGCACTATAGAATATGAATAAATGTTTTTAGTTTTCTGCTGCTAGCATCAATAAAGCCCCCCCAATCTCTCTTTAGGTGAGTTCCAAACATACCCTGCGAAGTATACTACACAGGGTGTTCAGCCATATTAAGTGTGATTCCAAACCGCAGGGAGCGAAAATGTTCAAAAGTCCGTAAAAGGGAATAAAAAAATTCCCATCAGTCATTGCGTCTTGCTGGAGCGCGTGAAAAAATAGGAGCTTGAAAAAAGATTTATATCCTTATATCTTATTATAAGGACACAACAATTACATCTTTTATTCAATCAAAAAATCCTTAGTGTTATATAGGCTAGTAATCTGTAAAAAAAAAAAAAAAAAAAACAACAGTCTCCTTAAATGTTTAATCAATTTTGATTATTTTTTATACATTTTATAATGTTATCAGTTTTTCTTTCAATAATTATTCAATATTTATTCAATATTTCCACGGCAGCAGCGACAGGTATCCGAGTTACTTTTGTTACCATGGTAACGTACGGAGAAAGTGACGTCTGCACTGGTGACTTCGAAGGGTGTTCCGAATGGTGGAGTTTAGTCGAGGGAAGTTCCCTTCGTCTACATTCCCTGAAAACGGAGCAGGTAGTAGGGAGCACCGTGTGAAGTACACTTCGCAATGGATGCAGCTTCTTTCTCTCTCTCGCTTTCTCTCTCACTTTGTCTTTCTTCCCCTCTCCAGTTCAGTAGGTGGCGCTGATGCGCCTAAATCGGATCTGCGGTGCTACCAAAGACGAAGTCACTGTTTTCTATTTCCTGTTTTGGAGTTTTATAGTTTCATAGAAGAAACATTTAAATTATTCGGTTTTTGTGTGGTAATGTGTCTTTCTCAGAGTATTTATGAACACTAAAAGAGTGCTCCTCAGCTGTACTGTAATCTCCCTACAGGACACTCGGTTTGTGTATCCGTGCTGTAGATTGTGTTTGTGCAGATTAACACAGGAGACAGATTTAAGGTAAACTCTTCGCCATGTTATTAACTTCATTTACCTTTATAGGAAAAGGGTTTATATGTTCATTATAGATTTATTAATCCTTTCTAATTCATATTTCAAACTTTATAAACGCTAATAAACAGTCAAATTCAGAATTATTTGCAGCCTTTAAAAGATTATAAAAGCATTACATACAGTGAGATTACTTTTTCACATAGGGCCAGGTAGGTTTGGACAGCTTTTTCCCCCTTAATAAATCAAATCATAATTTAAAAACTGTATGTTGTATTTATTAAGGTTATTATTGTGTAATATAAAAATTTTGTTTGGTGATCTCAATCGTTTAAGCGACAAATATGCATAATATAAAAAATAAAAATAAAAAACAGGAAGGGGCAAATACTTTTTCACAACATTGTACAGTATATACCTAGGCGGCACAGTGGTGTAGTGGTTAGCACTGTCGCCTTGTACCTCGAGGATCCGGGTGTGTGCATGGAGTTTGCATGTTCTCCCCGTATTTGGTGGGTTTCCTCCGGATACTCTGGTTTCCTCCCAAAGACCTGCAGATTAGGCTAACTGCCGTTCTCAAATTACCTGTAGTGTGTTAGTGATTGTATGTGTGTGCGCCCTGCTATGGATTGGCACCCTGTCCAGGGTGTACCCTGCCTCATGCCCTAAATCTCCAGGCCCCCCGCGACCCTGAATACATGATGTGTGAGAGTGTATCTACACTTATCACCAACTGCACCTTCTTTACATTAATCACTCTCACCCCTGTACATAATAACCCATACCCTTATTCATTACATTGTTTATTTTTTATTGTAAGTAGGCCATTTTAGAACTTCTTGTTAGATGCTAACTGCATTTCATTATCTCTCTACATGTACTTTGCACAATGAAACTAAAGCTGAATTTAATCTAAAAGTCTAATCAAAGCTGCTTTATAGATCAATTCAAATCTACACCATGATCCTATGATATAAATATAAGCTGTGTTATATTTTGTCTTGCAGAAGCCGATGTCCCAAGTGTGGTTTCACGTGTGATACACAGAATGCCGACTACAGATTCAGGTTGTCCCTAAAAGTGTCTCGAGACTCAAGGCTGTTTGCAGTGACAGTATTTGGTGGTTGCCTCAATCCTTTTTTTGGTATTACAGCTGGTGGTTTACAGAGGTAATGTCACTCATGTTTTTTCCCCCATTCCCTGGATGAGCATGCGTTACACTTATATTTCTCCTATTTTACTGTACGCTGTAATTTTTCAGATTTGTAGAGTCAGAAAAGTTCGAAGGACCACTGACTTTACAACAACTACTAATTAAAGCTGTGGAGGATTGCTTTATTGGAAAATGTTTAGTTTTTGGCTTTAAGGTATGTTTGTCTTTTCTGACTTCTCTGATTTCTTTGTATAAAGAATTCTGTGATTGTGATCAGATAGGATTTGATTACAAATGTGATTGGATAGAGACACACTATGCTTTAGATACAGACAGTGGCTAGCTCTTACTACAAGGGGCGTTCAATCAAACTGAGGTGGAAAATTGTTGGATAACTTGTGTAAGAGACAAAGTTCAGCATTTGACATCAACTCAAAGTGTCTCCTTACAGTATCAAGGATAAACAATAGTGTTATGCTGTAAATACAGACATATTCACATGTTAAATCTGTATACAGTCTTGAGAAGGTAAATATGCATGACTAATGACATGCCCACAATGTAGCTTGAATGAACAGAAAAAGAAAAAAAAAAAAAGTGAACATAGGTCTCCCGAGGTCCCAAGGTATTTCATACCTTAAACTTTAAATTTCACGCCTTCTTTGAATGTTCTATTTCAGTGTCTTTGCTTAAATACACAAACTGCAGATACATCTGAAGCTCCAAAAATGTATTTAAAAAAAAAAGTGCATTTCTGCATAAAAGGTCCCAAGGCCGTCAGCAATAGTACTCACTTCACTGTTGTAGCATTTACAGTAGCAAAACATCAGCAGGATTGTACTCTTAGGGAGGAAAAAGTTCAAATTGAGAACGCTGCAGGAGTTTTGACTGCAGGAGTTTTGAAAACATTATGACCATGGAACAAGTTGTTGTTAGAACAGATTGTGTTAAGCACTATAGAGAGAGAGAGAGAGAAGCAACAGTAAAAGCACTTTTTACACAAAAAGATGAACAGGTTTGCATTGTATGTCTTTAAGAAAGTACATTTTTACTCCGCCCTTGCTAGTTGATGGATAGTAGGAGGAAATTGGCAAGATTTTCAAATTGAGGAGAAAATAGGGGGAGGGAATGAGATTTCAGTTTAATTAATTCAGTTCTTTTGTAATTGTGCTTCACAGCTTTCCGGACGTGCTGCAGAGAGCTTTTTACTTGGCGAACACACTGCTGAAACTGTGCAGTTTGTGGCCTGTCAAGTCATCCCTCCTCATGGAGCTTTACTGGGCGTCACTGTTTTTGGCTACTTGCAAAGCCTTATGCAGGAAAATGCACACCCAGTCTGTTTTCCAAAAGCTGGCTGTCAGTTGCAGCGGAAAGATTCCCTGGAGAGCAGCTTTGACCACACTCTGCCCTTGTGTCAGAACTCGTGCTCTGAAAGCAGCACTAGCGGATTAACGCTCCCACATCCATGGCATTCGGTTTCAAGCCTGGATTTGTGCTTCTCTCCAGACGAAACAAGCGCATGCTCTTTATCGGACGTTACAAAAGAGGAGTCACAAGAGCTTTTGGTCTTACAGCAGTCAAATGGTGTGCCAGGTGCCAGATTCTGCCCTTTTACACAATCTGAATCAACACCAAGAGAGTGTAACAGACTATCTACTTCACATGAGTCCCTGTTTAATGCTTCATCTGTGTCCCCAATAAAAATGACACCCAGTGATCATGAATTAAAAAGCTTATCCTTTAATAAGTGGTCTTCACAGGATTGTCTTAGCCAAATTAATGCATTTTTACCTGAGAAACCATTTTTCAGTTTTACTTTACAGGATGCACCTTTGTCAGAAACCTTAGGAGATTTTGTCAGCATAGAGCCGACTATTGTTGATCGGGAAATACATAGTTCCACCAGTAACAGAGATCAAGGCACAGTGGAAAATGGCATTCTGCTAGAAAACAGCACAATTCCTAGGTATACCTCAGAGGTCCGATCACCGCACTCTTTCTTTCCTGTTCTCACACCATTTTGTGATGTTACTAATTATAAGAAGTCACTGGAACGGAACAACAGAAAACGAAAAACCTCCCCAGTCTCTAAACATACAACGAAACTATCACATGTTTCTCAAGAGTTGCACATCTCTGACACAAAGTGTGTAGTTTCAACAAGCAACAGGGGCACTCTTGTGCAATATCCTGCCACAAAAGAACAGGAAAATCAATTGAGTGTGTACGAGGATGCCTATAATTATTCAGCAGATTTATTTCAACAAAGCAGCATGAATATTTTAGATGTGGCTGAGAACTCCGTCTCTGACACAGATTCAAAAGAGCAAAAATGTCTTGCTGAAATCAACATTCCTGAGCCGAATATTTCGACTTTCCATTTTGCTCCTTCCCTGCAGTCAACTCCTGTTGTGGATTCATCCATCCAGTATGCATATAGACAGCGCTGTAAGCTTAGAAAAAAATGCTCAGGCATGCATTGGTCTAAGAAAAGACAATCATGCAATCACAATCGTACTAGTAACAGACAGGGGATTGAATTGAATCAGAGTTGGTATACTGATTCTTCGCTCAAAACCTCTGAAAGTTCAGCAGATGGCTCTGAGCTGAAAGCAGATATGAAACACTTGTCTGGAGACTCTGCTTTACTCCCCACCAATAATGACTGCTCCAGAGACCTTTTCGATCCTTCATTTTGACTACTGATTAAAATAAAAATTGAAAAGTAATACATCTCAGATCTATTGAGTGCTACATTTTGTAAATTCAGAGATGACCTAATATTACTAAAGAGGTTTGTTGTTTTCCTAGCAATTGAGTTTGGAACAATGTTGAGTGAGTGTTTTATGTATTGTTCATTTGTATCTGAAAAATTGTTACACAGCTCTACTGTTTTGTTGAAACTTTGTTAGCAACTGTTCTACTTGATTACATAAAATATTATGTATTTGCTCGCTCTGATATTTTTTACCTTTGATATAGCAATAAGTAATTATTTCAATTCAATTTTTTAAGTACTTGGGTCTCCAACGCGAGTTTTAAAAATGAGTTGTTAATAAGAAAATGCATAAATTTTCTCACTTATTTCAATTTACGTCTTGTGAAGATGATTTTTGTCATTTACAGTGGGTATAGAAAAGAATTCCCCACGCTTTATCATATTCACATTTTGTTGCTTTGCAGCCTAAAATGAAGACAGACACACTTTTTGTTTTATCCATCTATGTTTACTAAGTGCAACTTTTAACATCCAAGTCAAAGATATAACACTATCATGTCAGAAAAAAATGTATAAAATAATTAAAAAAAAAAAAAAACAGAATCACTGAGTTGGGGAAAGGATCACCCCTTGTGTCAGCATTTTGTTGAAGCACCTTTTACTTTAATTACAGCCTTTAGTCTGTAAGGATATATCTCTACTGACTTTGCATATCTAGACTTAGAAATATTCGCCCACTCTTCTTTGCAGAACTGCTCAAGTTGATTTAAATTTGATGATGATCATTTGTGGACTGCAATCTTCAAGGCATCCCACAGGTTTTCAAGCTGGACATTGACTAGGTCATGCAAGGACATTCACATTTTTCTCATTGAACCACATTGTGGTCAGTTTTGCTGTGTGCTTTGGGTCATTGTCATGATGGAAGGTAAACCTTCTTCCCGTTGACAACTTTCTGGCAGCAAATTTTCCTCAAGAATTTGACTGTATTTTGCCCCATCCATTCTTCCTTCTATCCTGGCAAGTGCTCTAGTCCGTGCTGCAGAGAAACACCCTTATAACAGGATATTACCACCCCCATGCTTTGCTGTTGGAATGGTGTTAGCTGTATAGGATTTCCGCCATACATATCGTTTCGTGGTGTGGGTAAAATTTTGCTCTCATTTGTTTTAGTCAACATGTTTTTCCATGTGGCCTCAGAGTCTTTAAGGTATGTTTTTGGAAGGATCAGTCATGACTGCATGTGTTTTTTTTTTGTGTGTGTTTTTTGGCAATCATCCCATACATACAGGGGAATATCAATTTTGTGATATTCTTGTCACATGCACGCCACTCTTAATATGTCATACATTCCTGCAACTGCTTCAGAGTTGCTGTAGGCCAGTTGGTGGCCTCTGACCAGTTTCCTCCTGCTCTTTCATCCAGTTTGGAGCAACGTCCTCATCCAGGAAGGGTCTGTATTCTAGTAAATAGCTTTCACTTCTCAATAATAGATTTTTAGGCAGTGATAAAGCCTTTTTTTATCCATCTCCTGACTTTTGTCTGTGCACACTTTTTCCTGGAGATCCTTTGACAGTGCCTTGCCACCTATCGTTGGTTGACTGCTTCACGTGCAGTACCAGGGACTGAAATGCTACAGGAAAGTTATGCTAGGCTAAATAAAATGACCACAGCTGATCACAGTTGCAAGTCTGGTTTTGTGTGCTTCACCTGATTGAGTTTACAAGTTAGCAGGGTATGATCCTTTTCCAACTCGGTGTTTCTGTTTTTTTAGTTTTTTTTCTTGATGTGTTGGTGTTATATCTCTCACTTGGATAACCGTTGCACAGAGTAAATAAAGCTGTATAAAACAACTGTGTCAGTTCAGGTTCAGTTCAGGCTGCAAAGGAACAAATGTGATTATTTTAAAGGGGGTGATGTGATTCTTTTCTATGCCCATTGTATTTGAAGAGAATATCCACTTGACAAAAGTAAACATTTGTTTTACCTTACTGATTATACAACTAAAATTAATCACTTGGGTTACAATGCTTTTATGTACAGGCCCTGGTTACATAATGCACACTTTACTGGTTCAATACCTCATATATAAAATGATGTCTGGATCTGGTTTATTCATGTAAAATACACTACCTCACCAAACTGAAGTCACCACCTGAATTTTGCTAAGCAAGGTTAAGAGTAATAGTTAAGAGCCTTCCACTGAATCATTACTGCAGTGATTAATATGGTTCAGCTGGCACCAAGTATCCATCATGCCTAGTGCCTACTGTACAAGCCAGCAGTGTTATGATATGGGGTTGCTTCTGTTGGTGTGGACTATGTTTAGCAACGTTATGTGCCAAAAAAATTGTCAGCTGACTACCTAATATTCAATGACCAGAATTTCCAACAATGGATTTTTTTTCTTTCCTGATTGTATATGGACATGGACTCGTTTTTGTATAATGTATAAATGTGTATGTGTGTATATAAAGTATCCAGTAATTTGCAATGAAATACTGCCATGATTTTTTTTTTTTTTTTTAAATCATGTTTAAAAGAAGTGTATTTAATTTTCTTCTGCTGGCATCATTGTCAAATCCTGCAAAAAAAAAAGTTGGCACTCAAGGTTTGTTTCAGATCCTGGCATGCAGACTACAAGCTTGATGCAATGCAGCACACGACATTCTCACAAAAGAAAACAGGATGAGTCATTTTAAACAAATCATACAATTACTGTCTTATTGTTCATCTATTTTAAAACATAAGGTGGCACATTGCATTGAAAGTGTTCACAGAACTTGGTGAAGATGATCATGAAACTTTATAAGAATATACCTAATAAACTTTCAAGCCAGCGACCCCTAATTGAAGATCGACAAGAGCACGCGACCCCCACTACCAAAGACAAGCAATAAACATAACAAGCTGTTCACAGTATTTTGACTACATTTACTATACATCGAAATAATTTTGGCTTACCTTTCAATGGGAATTGTGTACTTGTTTTTGGCAGCACAAAAGCTTCATTCGTGGCCTCATGGTGGATACAGCTACCCGCAATCATGTGTTTTTGACCCTGTAATTCCT
>JAQQZT010000011.1:10193848-10210807 GCA_030068275.1 Clarias platycephalus | reverse complement strand
GGATGTTGATTATACCAGTAAGAGACGAGCACTAAGATCCAGCAGGGGAGACGATTACCTACAATTCCGCAGCGCAAGAGAGAGAAAAACGTTGGCTCATATGTTCAAATGTATATCGGAAATGTGTTTAAAAATCGCATGACCGTTATTGAAAAAAAATTATTTCGCGATATATATCGATATCGAATTATTGTCCAGCCCTAGTAAAGGGAGTTTGAAAGTACAGCATTTCTAATCAAATCCTGTTCAGAGGTTTGGGGCCAGTTGGTCTGATACCTATGCTCAGTATCGGTTTTGGTCCATCCTTAGCTTAAACAATGACGTTGATTATGGTGCAGTTTGCCCATGTGTGGCCCGTATGACTAAGTATTGTGATAAAATACTTTAGACATTTTTGTCATCCAGGATATGCATTAAAACCCCAATAATGGTTAAAGAAAAAAATGGCTATTTATGATTTTATTGAATGTGTACAGGACTTTTTTTTACTGATAGAAAAAGGAAAAGTGTACATAATGAATAAATACAGTTTTACAATTGTATGTGTGCAACTGCTTCTGGAGTTTAATCATATTGCCCATCTCTAATGCAGCTGGATAATTCTTTAAATACATGAGGTAACAATTTGTGTTTGGTTTGTGTCTGTTACAGTCTTGTGAAATTTGTCAAGAGCAGTTTGAGATGTACTGGGAAGAAGACGAGGAGGAATGGCACCTGAAGAACGCCATTAGAGTTGATGAAAAGGTAAGAAATATGAAGCACATTTTCATTATCCAGTTCTGTAATGTGTCGAATGCAGGCAGCTGACTTATGATTCACTCTCTTGTTTCAGACATACCATCCCTTGTGTTATGAAGACTACACTAAAGTAAGTGGTGGAGCTCTTAAAAATTTTGTAATAAAGTGAAAAATGTTCTTGTCAGAGCCTGACCGATATGAAAATACTATTTTTAATGAGATTCATTATGTTCGGATGTTGGACACTGGTAGTGTTTTGACGAACATAAACCCATCTCTTATAATTTCAAATCAAATTCAGTGGTTCTTGCAGTTAAATGCATGAGTGATGTTGGGGCAGTAACACCTCTCACTATAGAAAAAATATATTTCATGCAGTTTACATTTTGAAACTAGAAGAAAAAGAACAATAGGGTGTTAATTGGTGTTAAAAGATCATTGGTGTTAATGCTGGGATTTCCATCATCGTGAATACTCTTTGTAACCTTAATGTCAGGCTAATTTATAGGCAAGTCAGTATAACTGTTGAGCCCTAGTAGGAGTGGATGATGTTACAGATGATACTAGATGACATTTAAATCATACAGGTTACAAATGTTTAATTGACAAATGTATTGTGTTATACTTGTATTATATCTCATATCGGGCATCCCTGGTGTCAGTGCATCATGTCTCAGCCATAGTTCAGCAAGTTTGTGGCACTCGGTTCGCTCTGTAGTCATTGACTAAAGGCATGTATGGTCTGGTTTTGGACATTAATAGGGGTCCACATTAACCTGCTCTTTTGCAAAGTGTAGAAAAGAGCATGAGACATGTCATGGCTGATTTGGGCTAAATTGAAAATTGTGTGGAAATGAGATTTTTGCTAAACCACTTTAATTCTTTAGGTTCAGTGTTATAAATAAAGAAGAGCTTTCTCATGTTGTGTCCTTAATTCAAGCCAGTTTATAAACACTTCTTTTTTCTTTTCTTTTACATAAACACTGTAGACATCTTCCTTTGTGGATTCCACCCCATCCCCCAATAAGATGCTCACAGAAAACCCTTTAAATGATTTCTTAAAACAAGAGAGAGAAGGTGAGGGATCATGCTCCAGTATTAAAGAAGAGCCAGCTGAGGGAGACACAGAGGCTGTAACGGTAAAACAGGAGGTTCAGGATGAGTCGGAAGTTGGGTCACAAACAATTAGTGCAATTCCGTTTTAAACCATCTTGCTGCTTTAAGACCTCTCTTCTCTCGTGGTTACTTGAGTTTGTTAGAACTATTTTTATACAGAACGGCTCTGAGGCAGGGTCCTCAGCTATGCATACAATTAAATACATTTTTGTATTTGTAACTGCCTGCAGTTTCAGGTGTTTTTTTTTGCTGTGTGAATGCCAAGTGAAATGTTCTTTAAAAAAAAAAGATGTTTGTTGGGGTAAATGTGTGTATAATTAATTTATAAATAAAGAAATATTTTTGGTATTCTTTGTGTAATATTGAGAATCTAAAATGTTGGGTTGAAATCCTTCAAGAACTTTTGATTTATTGCCCCAGTCAGGCATTTGTACAGATTTTGACAAGTGAACAGCAATGAATTGAGCAGGTTTACAGATGACACACTGATAGATCTATAATGCCCCATTGCAGTCTTTCAGTTAGTAAATATTTAAAAAAAAATTATAAATAAATAAAAAAAAAAATCACATTTTCACCCTTTCTCAACGTAAATGTGTAAATAATTACATGTCAAGCCTATTAAGTTTATTAATGTTTTTTGGTTCTGATTATTAAAATGTATTTAGTTTAAAGAGGTAAATTAAAAAAAGAGAAATAATTTCTGCAGAGGTTTAAAGAGGGTTGCTTGACTTACTGAATATTCAATAAAGTGAATCATTAAAAAAAAAAAAAAGTAGTGTGTGCAAATGTTTACTTTTGTGCTTTTTGAAGTGTTTATTCTAAATAAAATTTTAGTGTTTAATGATTTATGCCTCCCGGTCTTTTTTTCCCATTTATAGCCGTCTTCTACTATAAGATATGCCCAAAAAGGGTACATCAGTTTGTGCAATTCAACATTGACACACTTTAGAATTGAAATGTTTAATGTCCACAGTGAGGTAGTTTATTTAAAGGTCATAATTGTTGAAAAACAAACCACATTGTCAATTCCATATACACCATTCAGAGTGTAGGGATGTATACTTCAGACTTCCAAATAATCATGTGATTAAGTATTTATAAAAGTAATCTCTTGTATGATTTAGTAGCCTCTGATCTATATGTAATGAACTTTGTTCAGAATCTGGGTTGGGTAATTAATATATAAATGATTATGGCTTGGGGAAGACTTACTTTAAGCATTTGAATTAAATGCAAATCACCTTGCTAACGTTTCAAATTATTTACCCGTTAAAGAATATATACATTAGTTTTATACAGCACTTGATTGTACAAAAATTTTGTATGTTGCCTGAAATTGTGATCCTTGCGCACATTTTAGCCATATGCTAATGTTATACATTCATACTATTAAAACATTCTATACAGTACTGTGCAAGTCTTGAGCCACCCCTCAACCGCTTCTTGTATTTATTTTTTTTTGTTGTCTTGAATAGTTTTCCATGTTTCCTTTGATTTTTTTTTGCATTTCATTTTCAATCCAGAGGAATCTTTAGTGACCTAGAAATCATTTGAACATACATAAAAAAAACATCTAAATGAACCAGTAAGGAACAGATGCAGATGCTTAGACTGGTGACTAGTATACTGGTGATGCTGAATGGTTGGTACAGACGAGGGAAAATGAGGTTGCTGCTGAGGTTGTTTGATGAACACCCCTTTTTTTATTGTATCTTTAAAAAGCCTGTCAGTGAAACACATGTTCCCATTTAAAATTGAATGGGTGGCTCAAGATTCTTGCACAGGTTTGTATATACTGTACAATACTGTACAGTATGATACTTTAGGCAAATGTAAGGAAGCAATCCAAATCCTGGGACATCATCTGTAAAATTCTGAGTTGACTACTTAAATGGTTGCTTTACATAAAGAGTAAGTGAGAAGTAGAGACATGCCAGACATTTAGGTGGTGCAAAATATTTATGAACAAGTCGAATGTTTTATGGATCAAAAACGCTGCTCAGATATTTTAGTGGCTATTGATTTTGATATTTCAACACAGATTTTGATTACAATGAGTGAAAATACAGTTAAACTTTTTATTAATGCAAAGTCACTTCTTTTACTTCCAGAACCGGTAGACACCGAGGGCAACCGCCAAACAGGAGAATATGCATACTGTAGAAAAAGGGAAAAAAAGCAAGATATATATTGGTATCCTGTAACCAATATATTAATTAATAAGTCAAGGAAATGACTCGCAGTGTAATCTCAGCGTACCTGCGAGATAGCGGATCGTCTGAAGCTTCAGTGACTCCAGGAGTGTTTTCAGTGAAGCTACTTCGATATCTATTTTCTTTGTAGTTTCAATTGCGCTAGTTTCAATTTCAGCATTCTAAACATTACAAAAAAATACTGATCATATAATATCGAATATAGGATTTTCTTGCTTTTTCACAATTTTCTTTGTCAAAACCCACCTTTTTGTGAAATTCAGAGTTGACTTCCATCAGTATTTTCTCTTGCTCTGTAAACTGATAGATGAGAAACTGATTCATATTTGGTCTATTCATTTCTAATTTTGCTCTTTACAAACTCTGAAATGAGGACACAACCACATCAGTTACTTACCATGTCAGTAACACGACTTCGCTCAAGGTTAATATCCAGCTTTGTGTCTGCCCTGATTTTTTGACTTTCCTCCTTTTGATGGTAAGGATCAATGTAATATCAATAACCATGAGGACAAACCTCAGAATGAAAACTAAATGATTCCTTCAGGCAGAATAGCTTGTACTTACGAGCAATCTGTTCTTGATGTGTTCAAGTTCAATCTGCATTTTCTAAATAGAAAAGTATTAGGAAAACAATTAGAAAAGCATAAAAGAATCAAGCTAAACTTTTATTGTGTTTGAGGTGCATCGAAAACGCACGTCTGGGCATTTAATCCAGTAGAGTTCATCACCATATATGGTTTTTTTAAAAAAGTTTTTCCAAACTGGTAGACAAAACCTTTGGCTGTTTGATTATACGAGGTGCCGTTCAATTCAACCCAGGACTACACTAAGGCATTTATCCCAGCGTTTCACTAGTGCTTGGATACCATCAAAGTAGAAAGTTTTCTCAGTACATTAACTCTTTAATGCTCTTTCTTCAATGTAAAAAAAAGCTTAGTTTGATCAGCAAATGTGTTGTGTTTGTCATATGCTGCTCAACACACCACTTGTACTTCCCCTGTACAGTCCCAGCCCCGGTGCACGCCATTTCCACATGGCTGGTTTGAGGCCATCGTTTTAGACGTGAAGCAGGCAGTCTAATCATGGCTCTGGTGTTCTGGTAACTTTTTGTCTTGAAGGTATCTAAGCACTACTGAAATGCTGGTTTTTACTTTTGTAACTTTTTTTATGTTAATGTACACAAGCAAAAGTCTGAATGTCTGAATTGAATGCCCTATTCTATTCTATTCAATCTATTGTACATTGCAAAATGAAAATTTAAAACACTATATACTCTTCAGTCAATTTACATACCACGTTTACTATCATTATTTTATATTTACTAATATACATACTGCGTTTTCTGATCTCAAGTTGGCAAATTCACTTTTCTCCAGAATAACCATGTCCTTCCTAATGGAATCCAAATGAGCCATAATTTGCTGGAGTGCAATTTCCTGCAACAGGAAACACAACCACCAGTGAAGGAAAATTGCGCTGTCATTAGTGTCTGTGAACATGTTCTTGTTTGACTCTTTACCTGATGAGCTCCGGTCACCATGTCCCTGTACACAATGTCCATGTTTGCTGTTGTGAGAGTCACCAGAGCATTGACGATCAACTCTGCCTGCTTTTTTTCAAACCCTACCAAAAAAACAAAAAAAAAAACGGATAATAATAATAATGAGATTCAGGAAAACAGATTACCGTTCAGGTTTTATCAACAATCACACTCTTAGAAATAAACATTTTTAAATGAACTCATAAGGAGTCTTTAGGTTTGTCCATTTGGGGGAAATCATTAATGGTTTAATTCAAAACCAAGACTCAATCTCTCACTCATCTTCTATACCGCTTTATCCTGTTTTCAGGGTCGTAGGGGGCCTGGAGCCTATCCCAGGAGACTTAGGGCACGAGACGGGGTACATCCTAGTTATGCTATAGGTTGTCAGGGTGCCAATCCATCACAGGGCACACACACATACACACACCAATGGGAACACCAATTAGCCTAATCTGCAGGTCTTTGGACTATGAGAGGAAACCAGAATACCCAGAGGAAACACACCAAGCACGGGAAGAACATGCGAACTCCATGCACATAGAGACGGTAATCAAGCCTGGCTGGGAATCAAACCAGGACCCTGGAGGTGCAAGCCGACAGTGCTAACCACGGTTTAATTCAATTCAATAAAAATTTTATTCATATAGCGCTTTTAACAATTGTCATTGTCGCAAACCAGCCTTATATAATCATAAGAATTCTGGACGTTTATATGAAATGTGAATGTGCATGAATTAAAATGATCAATACACCTCCGTGCCGCCTCAAAACCAACACAAAGTACAAATAACCCACTTTACACTGTCTACTGGTTATTTGGCTGCATTTGACTGCCCGAAACGACACATACCTGTGGCTCAGGTTTCACATTAGTTATGTTGTTCCATACCCAAGTACACTCAAGTGATCCACGTATCGCCACACTGACTCCAAAATCAGTTAAAAAAATAATTTTTACATTTATAATAGAGATTAACTGATCGATCGACTAATGACCAGAATTGGCTGATTTTCAGTTTGACTGGTCATGAGTGCAAAAGCCAGTTTATGATGAAAAATTACACGAAACAATTTTCATTATAAAATAAGCAATATAAAAATATGTTGTATATGAAAAAATATATATAATTTATATTTTTTCTCCCCCTATACAACATGTTTTTTTTATAATCAAATTCGTTTCGTCTAATTTGTAAACCATAAACCTTTGAATTTATGTTCTAATATAATATTTGAAAGAGGTTATGTAGGGGGGGGCAATCCGTGGCAGGGGGCATTTTAGAGCAGAACACCCCGTTACTGCCTCACCGTTAGACTCCAGCTGTTTGACTAGAGCGTGACTGTCGAAGGTCAGTTTTCTCTGCTCTAGAGGCGTCAGCTCCACTTTCCGAACATCATACGAGCTCCGGCTCCCAGCTGCGTAGATCCCTGAATAAAAACACAACACGACTGTGACATTGTCCCCCCTCCAGTTTACGCAAACAGTGTTTATAACAACATGCACTTTACCTCTAGCGGAAAGACAGGAAGATGTCTGCATGAGCCAGGGAAGAGATCCGACATGCTGTCTGATCTGAACAGCACGGTGTCTGAGCAACACAGATCCCAAGAACATGATCCAAAACTAATGACAGATTATTTATGGCTCAAAACTGCAAATATTATACCACTAGTACATCACGTGCTGTCGTTATAAAGTTACAGCCATCATCTGCGGAAGTGATAAATGAAGTGCTCTGTGAATTAAAACGCGAACACACACATTATTTATATAAAATAGTAATACTATATAATATAAGTCAACCTTTCTAACGAAACTACTAGCAGCTAGTTTCAAAACATCAGCTCAACCTCACAAAGTTAGGACTCTTTATTTCGGCTTCATCCTAAATTACACCGTGCTTCCTACACAGACAAAGATTCAGATCCAAGGGTCGATTCCAAAGAATCGACTCTCTGATTCATTAGGAAATGAAGCGTCGATGCTGAAGCTTCCTCCAGCAACCTGTCACTGTATCCAACATATAGCTGTATACGATAATATTAATATTTATTTTTATTTAAAAAAAAAATATATTTTTATTCTTTCCTGTTTCATGGTTTCATTTGTAAAAGTAATAATTTTAAAAAGGCTCTTTTTTTTCTACAACGAACGACTACTAAGATTATGAGTCGACTCCGACATTTTTGGCGTTTACAATCAGAACGGGAGTCGAATTTCTTGACTCATCCTTGAAGTCAGTGCACTTTCTACCTACCTAGTATGAAATAATTCGGGATTGAACCGCCATTGCAGCGCAATACTTCCGGAAATATTGAGTGTTGGCTTGAGGTGTATTTTAAATAAAGTTAACTTTATTGTTTCAGGGAGCTGTCATGGCGGCGTCCACAAGCCAGAGCCAGAGCAGGGGCTGGTTTCTCGTTTTGGCTCTCGGAGTTTCTTTCCTGAAATGTCTACTAATAAATGCATAGTGAGTTAAATAACAGTTTAACCTGTTAATTAAGTGTCACGTCTCTGGGTCCGATCGGTGATCAGATACTCTTTGATTTCAGATATTCTAATTGTCGTTGTAAGTGTATAAGAGTTATGAGTTATAGTAACCAGTCACTTCACCTAGCCTTAGTCGCGCAATAGGAGTGAGCCAATGCACTATGACGTCATTACATGAGTCCTTTGATACAGTTGTGTGAGTATTGTCAGGTGCATTGTAACTCCACTGATCCACGCTGTAAAGAACAATTAGTTCTTAATTAGTTCTCTAATATTTAACAATTATTCCAGTACAATTTTTTTTACTTTGCTCAAAATTCCAGCCTGATCGAAACTCTTTTCATTTTCCAAAACTGGCTTGACTTGCTCAGTCAGTGGTGTGGCAGCTTCTTACTGCTTTGACAAGCCGTGTTTTATAACAGGATTTTCCACCATATTTGTTTTACAGTAAATAATCTGGGCGGCACGGTGGCTTTGTGGTTAGTGCTGTCGCCCCACCCCTCCAGGGTCCGGCTTTGATTCCCGCTTGGGATCTGTGTTCATGGAGTTTGCATGTTCTCCTGTACGTGGTGGGTTTCCACAGTCCAAAAACATGCATATTAGGCTAATTGGAGTTCCCAAATTGCCCATAGTGTGTGTGTGTGTGTGCGCACTGGAATGGATTGTCACCCAGTCCAGGGTGTACCCTGCCTTGTGCCCCGAAGTCTATAGATGATGAGTGAGAGTGAGCGAGTAAATAATCTGATGTGGAATCCGTAATTTAAAGCTTATATGGTCTGTAGATGTCTTTTGACCACTACAACACAGCAGGGCTTAACCTTTGCATATTGGCCACAAATTACCAAATAAACGTTTCTTTATGTTTAACCATAGATTTATGTAGCTTTCTTGAAACATTTTAGGATTTCATCACTAATTGCTGTACTGCTGTTTCTGATAATTTGCATAAACTATAATTTTTTTCAGTCACTCTACAGATTTTGAAGTCCACAGGAACTGGCTCGCTATCACATACTCTCTGCCTGTGTCAAAGTGGTATCATGAGGTATTTACTCACAACGGTTAATTACGCTGTACACACACTGGTGATACCATTGACCTGTAGTTACCATAAGGTAACTGGGTCACTTAATGTTTCATGCAATACGTTATCATAAAAACTAAAATAACTGATTTGATCTTAGCTCAGGCGGCACGAAGATGTAGTGGTCAGCTAGCCTTTCTATCCACATTATTCCCTAAGGTTTTTAATAGTGTTGTAAAACCCACCAATGTAATAACAGTAATTAACAGTGGGAATCTATTCAATTTATTTATTACATTTAATTTAAATATATTAAGACCTAACAACTGCTATAACCTTTGTAGGAAATGTATTATGTTTGAGGAATTATTACATTAAAAGCTGCAGATTTGTATTATGTTTGTTGTTTTTACATTTGTGGGCTGTTATTACATGATGGGTGTTACAGATGTTTTACTTATTTTTTCTATATATATTTTCTTTGCTTTAATGTTTTCAGGCCACATCTGAGTGGACACTGGACTATCCTCCCCTGTTTGCATGGTTTGAGTTTGGACTGTCACACATCGCCAAATACTTCGATGCGAAGATGCTGGTTGTTGCCAACCTGAATTACGCCAGTCCTGCTACAGTGTTGTTCCAGAGACTTTCTGTCATCATCACTGATGTGATCTTCATTTATGCAGTTAAAGAGTATGAATGTGTTAAACGTACTTCTTACCCCTGACTCCAAATAACCTAAAAATACATTCGGCATCATTCGGAACTTGTGCATAACAGATTTGCATTATTTTTAGATGTTGCAGATGTTTACGGGAAGAAAAAGGAAAGGATCTGCTGGCAAAGCCGTCTTTCGTCCTCGCCACACTGCTGCTGTGGAATTGTGGTCTTCTTATCGTTGATCGTATCCTTATTAAACTGACCTACGGTCATACACCTCAATATAACTTATAACACAGCATGTGTTATAACTTAATAATGTGTTTCTGCTTAATCCTTAAATAACATAATGTAGATATTCATTTCCAGTACAACGGCTTCCTTTTTGGAATTTTTCTCCTGTCAGTCGCACGACATCTTCAGGTTTGGATGAGTTTTTTTTTTCAATGTACTATCATTTAAAATATCTTTTCTTCTATTTTTCACCCCTTATGTACAAACATTCTCTCCACCTCTGCTTGTGTTTGTACAGAACAGACATTTCGAGGGCGCTCTGCTGTTTTCCATCCTCTTAAACCTGAAGCACATATACCTGTACATTGCACCTGCATATGGAATCTTCCTGCTGAGGTGTTTCTGCTTCACACAGAATAACACAGGTGTGGCTTTAAAAAAAAAAAACCTGACGGCCATCTTATTTTTATGAAGTTGCTGTTTGCTGTTTGCTGTTTTGCATTTTCTGACATTTACACTGCATGTGGAAATTCATACTAGAACAGTTGAAAAATCATGCTTAAATATATATAATTTGACATAAAAAGAACTTCAGAAAATAAAATTCTAGAAATAGATGCAGGGTCATAAATTTTAATTCCTATCCGAGTATTGTTTTTAATTCATTTATTTCACTTAAATCTGCAGTTTTTTTAATAGATCAACATTTCATTTAGGGATACGTTCCCATAACAACACACCCCATTGTGTTTTATTCTCTTATATCACAGCACTTACATAGACATTTTTTTCATTAAAGAATGAAAAATAATACATTTATCGTTTACTTGTATTCACTTTTACATTATATTGCATGAATCACTTTAAAGTTCTGTTTAATATTGTAACATTCATTACATATCTTCCAAAACTCCTCATAATCATTTCTAATAAACATAATTTAAATTCCTGTGTGTCATATTCAACTCATTAATATAGTAAAAAATATCAACTTATGACCAGGAAAACTGAATACACACAAATAATAACAATAAATTGTGGTTAAAAAAAGTTATAATCAGATATTTGCATGAATTCTATATCATCATTGAACATACAATACTGTGCAAAAGTTTTGAGCAAGCCATTTCTTCATATAAAAAAAAAAAAGAAGATTTTTTAAAATTGTGTAGATTAAATAAAATAAATTGGAACGAATGTTTTACTGTGACAGGCTGCAAAATGCCTAACAATATAATTTAAAAATTCGATGTTTATGTAACAACGTCAGCAGCAACCTCATTCCTGCGCTGCGTGATTATTTGTGCTCACGGATCTTTCATGTTTGGGTGGCATGTCCTCTCGTCTGTTCCAACCACTCAGCATTCAGCATCACCTGATTAAATCCTCCTAACATGGCTGTTGTCTTCTCTTTAGACGGTTCAGTGAAGTGGAAGAGTTTCAGCCTTTTCCGTTTAGTGGCTCTCGGATTAATTGTTCTGTCCACCTTTGCTGTGTCATTTGGACCCTTTGTTATGCTGGTACGATTCTCTTTAAGTTCTTTCTATAATGAATTCAACAGATTTAATCTTTCTTTGATATAAAACCACAATGTTACTAAATGTATCCTTGTTTTTTCTGATCTATTAAAGGGTCAAATTCCACAAGTCCTTTCCAGACTCTTCCCTTTCAAGCGTGGGTTATGTCACGCGTACTGGGCTCCTAATATCTGGGCGCTGTACAACATCGCAGACAAAGCTCTGTCTGTCCTGGGTATGGAGAAGAAGAAAAAAAACTTGTATTCCTTGTAACATTACATGCTGTGTTACTGTACAAGCCGTCATGATGATTAAAACTGATCCTAACAGTGCTTGCCAATTTTAGGTGTAAAGTTCAAACTGCTTGACCAGAACAAACTTCCCAAAGCCGCTATGACTGGAGGTTTGGTTCAGGAATTTCAACACTCACTTCTTCCACCTGTGTCTCCTCTAGTGACACTTGTCTGTACATTACTGGCAATCCTGGTGAGTATACAGTATATATATGCTTGTGCACTTTAATGATCTAGGACTACTTTGGCTTAGTTCTGCTGAAATAAATCTGAAATCTTCCTCATCATGTCTCAGCAAATTCAATCAAAATCATCAGCAATCAACAAATAAAAATGTTATCATGAATAAAAAAAAAATTTGTGTTTAAAAAAAAAAAAAAAAGAGAGAATTTTAAGAATATCATCAGTTCATCTTTGGATATTCCTCTTATATTTCACGAGATTACTTCACGTGTGTTGTTGTAGAGTCCAAAAATCCTTTTCATATTAATGATCAGTAATTTACTTGTTTTAGAAATAGATCATAAATCAAATTACATCATTATCTTTAATACTGTTGCATAATCGTGCATGTTGATGGACAATTTTCATTTCAAATACTTGGACATGTAATTTTTTATTTCTCGTCCACCGTAGCCTGTTCTGTTCAATACATGGCGGAGACCTAACGGAGCCCGTGGTTTCCTGCGCTGCGTGATTATTTGTGCTCTCGGATCTTTCATGTTTGGGTGGCATGTCCATGAGAAGGCCATTTTACTGGCAATACTTCCTCTAAGGTAAGACAGTATTTTTCTATACATTTCAGAAAAGCTAAACTTTTTTTTTTTTTTTGTGTGCGTGTGTGTGTGATTGTTGCTTATTCGTTTTCTGTCTGTTTCTTTCCAGCTTGCTAGCAGTGGAAAGTAAGGAAGATGCTCGAACCTTTCTGATCCTCAGCACAGCAGGCCATTTTTCCCTCTTCCCACTCATCTTTACGGCTCCAGGTATGGACGCCTGCCTATCTCACTTTAGCATTTCAGAACGTTGGTTAATTTTGTGAACATCTTTTGCTTCCTTTTCCATGCAGAGCTGCCCATCAAAATTCTTTTTATGCTGATGTTTACAATCTTCAGTTTTACCTCACTCAAGAAGCTTTACAGGTCAGTTCATGATCTTTTTTTTTTTTTTCCAAGACAATAACGTTTCACCACCTTAATTCTAAACATTAACTGTTGGAGTAGAACGTCTACTACAATATTAACTAACAGTAAGAATATATTGCAATTCGACTAACATACAAATATACTGTATGTCTTTGGTCAATAATTAAAATTTCCTTAAATTGCAATAATTTGTGTGTTTTTATTGTTTAACTAACTATGGTGAGGGGAGTGGTGGCTCATGTGGCTAAGGCGCTAGGTTATTGATTTGGGGGTCTGAGGAGTCGGGTTCAAGCCTCGCTGTTGGTGGGTTGCCTACCCATGCAGTGCTGGTCTCAAACCCGGATAAAATGGGAGGGTTGTGTCAGGAAGGGCATCTGGTGTAAGACCTGTGCCAAGTTGTGTGTGGATTAGATGAGTCACTTTGGTGACTTGACCAGCAGCCGAAAGAATGTTTCTTTTTTTTGGTCAGTAATCAAAATTTCCACAACATGCAATAATTTTGTGTTTTATTGTTTAAATAAGTAGTGTATAGTGGTACATTTGCGTTTATACAGTCTTCTCTGAAAGTATCAGAACTCAAGGGCAGTTTTTTTTGTTTTGACTATACACTGAAAGTATTTCAGTTTGAGATTAAAACGTGAATGTGACAACGGACAAGAAACCCAGCTTCATGAGTTAACCAACTTAGAACTTGCCACAATTTATTTCAACCAAGTCATTCCAAAAAAATAAAAATAAAAACAACCCAAAATACTGGAACATGTGACTGACAGGTGTTTCTTTTTGCCCAGATGCCCTGTTAGATTGACTGTTTAAAGATTTGAATGTCTGCTCTTGGTTTGAACCCTGTGAAGGCTTCGTTTGGTGAAGGTGAAGACCAGAGCGCTGTCTATGGAAGAAACGCAAGCCACCGTGAAGCTTAGGGAAAAAGAGAACTATCAGAGCGATTGCACAAGAATTTGACATGTTGGCTAAGGAAAACAACAGCAGTCGAGTGCACAGATGTTGTGAGGGACGTGAAGACGACACCTAAATCAACAGTCAGCAATCTCGCCATGACCTCCTCCACAGGGCATGGGTGAAGTCATTGCAATCACCTTCCACAACTACAAGATGCACACCTTTCATCAGCTGTGAGAATTTGTAGTCCTACAAGAGAATAAGCCACAAAAGTTCTGGAATCTCAAGCAAAGTGAAGGAAAGGCCAAAGTGTGGCGAAAGGAAGGATTTGCTCATGATCCCTGGGATCATTCAAACACAGGGGAGATGGTGTCATGACTTGGGATTTCAGAGCTGCTTCTGGCATAGCCTCAGATTCCTGTTCTTGACTAACCCTGTCAGGAGTGGATCCTGTTTGGATATTCTATTCTTATACCACATCAACTTTAAGGCTTTAGTGTAGTGTGATTTCTGATGTGATTTCTGCCCACCACGGTTTTGATAAGTCCAGTGAGAATAGCCAGAATGGTTTAAGCTGACAGGAAGCCTATTGTAGTTGCATCATTGTTAACAGTCCTGGTACTGACTGGGTCAGGGGTACAACAATTTCTTGTCCTCTGTTATCTGTTTTCCAAAGGCTTCTACTAATGTTACACTGATTACTAACCAACACCCCCAAAGGTCATGACCCCTGTACTGACTCTTCAGAAACGAACGGTTGAACGCGCACCCTCAATACATCACCAAATCCATGTTTCGCATCCAAGGAGTAAGGCATTGGACTACAGTTCGTAAAGTCCCAGGTTCAAATCTCACGTCCGCCAAGTTGTTCCTGTTGGGCCCTTGAGCAAGGCTCATGTATAATAATGTATAATAAGATAAAAAGTCGCTCTGGATAAGGGCATCTGCCAAATGCCTAAATGTACACAGAAAAGCATATCAGAATGCACAACTCATTGACCAGTTCTCTTTAAGTCTACTGCTTATACTGTGTATATACACAAATCAGATGAGATATGAGTCTACAGTATAAGTCCTTTATCTACATGCTTGAAGACTTTACCCTTCGAGTGTACCTTTCTTTAATAAATGACTCATTTAGACTATTATTGTAATCTGAATCCAAGATGATGATAATAATTATTATTATTTTATTTTTTTTGGAAGATACTTTTTCTGGATGTTTTGCTTTATGCTGATCAAGATGTAGAGACTAATTCTTTATCCCTGTTTTTTGTTTATCTTGCAGTAAATCTGGCTGGTTGGTGAACTCTGTGGAAGCTGTGTATCTCCTGGGCCTGGTTCCTCTGGAGCTCATCTGTGAGATTGTTTACCCACTGACTCACTTGCAGCAGTCACTTCCGTTCATCCCTCTGCTCCTCACCTCTGTCTACTGTGCACTAGGTGTGGTGTACTGCTTCATCAGACTCTACCTTTCAGTCTTCACTGATCCCAGCAGCAAAGTGAAAACTCAGTAATGCGTGGAGGTTGTAGAGACACTGGGATGTTTTATAATTCAGAGGTGGACTTACATTTTGTTTACAATTTTGTGACCAATAAAACAGATTTTGAGGAACGAGTGTAATTTTATATACATAGTCATTTTCTACTGAATGCATTATTTACATTTACATTTACTTATCCAGAGCGACTTACAAAAAGTGCTTTAAAGTTTACATCACTGGATACATACTTACACTGGGTTAACTGGGTTAATAACTAAGTGCCATTAGTCCAACACAACTGGGAAGAGTTTTTTTTTTTTTTTTTTTTTTTAATTAAAGGGTTATACTCTCATCTTTCCTTAATCTTTTCCTAGTTTCATTTTAATGCATAAAGTTGCATCTCAGAAGTACAAACACAAAATTGATAATTATGATTTTTATCATGGTTTTATTCTTAATAAGGAAAAAGCACAACTGTACACTTCTATTAAACTGGAAGGAGTAAACAAAAATTCTTTCTTACCAAAGAGTGGGCTTTACAGCTTGGAAATGAATGATTGTGATTAAAATGTGAACATAAAATATTATATTGGCAGAGATTGGTATTCAATGCAATACAGTAATCTCTCTTTCGAGCAGTTGCTATTGAGACTGTCTGCTCCAACTCTAATATGAGGTGCTGTTAATTGGTGATTTTTGAGGCTGGTAACTCTAAATGAACTTTTCTTCTACAGCAAAGGTAATTTTACGTTTGTTTTCCTGGCAAGGTCAGCATGAGAACTAGTTTCATCATGGTGCTTGAGGAGTTTTGCAAATGCACTTGACAGTACTGGACTTGTAATACTGACAATACTGGATTTGTGCAAGAACTATTTCGGAACAGTTGACCTTTGGAAAAAATGTATAATGTCAACTGACACGGAACATTAAAAAAAGCAAAGCAGAACATTAATGACTCATCATCTACTTAGTAAAGAATGAAACATGTGCAGGCATTCTGTTATAGGAAAATCATCAAAGCATGTGCGTGTAGATGTCCATGGTCCAGAAATGTCCATAATCTGCAATGTGCAAATGTGCACGAATGTGCAATGTACAATGTCCATGAATGTCCGGGGTATGTGCAACTGTGCATGAGTGTACAGATATGTAATGTCTATGAGTGTGCATTACTGTGCAGTGTGCAAAAATGCAGGAAGGATTAGTCCTGTATAATGTCCATAACTGTGCATTGTACAATATGCAAAAATGCAGAGATGGTTTAGTCCTGAGTAGTGATCTGGTTGAGAGACCGTATCGCCTGCGGGAAGAAGCTCCTCCTCAGTCTCTCTGTGTTGGCCTTCAGGGAGCGGAACCGCTTTCCAAACCGCAACAGAGAGAACAGTTCATTGCTGGGGTGGCTGAGGTCCTTCACGATCTTCCTGGCCTTGGTCCAGCACCCCTTGCTGTAGATCGAGTGCAGGTCAGGGAGCTCGGTGCGGATGATGCGCTCAGCTGATCGCACCACCCTCTGTAGATCTTGTCTGTCCTGCATGGTGCTGTTCCCGAACCAGGTTGAGATGTTTCCCGTCAGGATGCTCTCTATGGTGCAGGAGTAA
>JAQQZT010000011.1:10152568-10163296 GCA_030068275.1 Clarias platycephalus | reverse complement strand
TGTATTTATTTTTTTGGGCTGTGGAACGAATAATTAGAGTTTCCATTATTTCTTATGGGAAAATTAAATTTGGTTTATGAGTGTTTTGGAATACGAGTCCACTTCCGGAACGAATTATACTCGTAATCCAAGGTTTCACTGTATGTACTTAAGTATAGTACTAAAATTTAATAGCATTTTGAAGCCAAATATATCTGTCTCCCCTCTCTTTTTATGGTATTTACTTTATTCCCACTGGAGAGCACTGTGTAGTCTCGCCTATAGACTGATCACCAATGTACCTGTGAAGTCAAGTAGAGATATTATCTTATACTTTACTGCAGTTGTGTTTATAGCAGTATGAGGTTTGAATAAACAATCTCAGCTCAGGACATGACACAGTGTGCACACTTTTACAACAACTCCATAAAAGATAAAAAAAAAGTTTCATATTACTCATGTTTTTTATGCTTTTCTTTTTTGTCTGTTTCGACAATTCCTTCCTGAGCAAGTGGCGGGGCAGTGTGAAGGGTCTGGTGGATGCCGCTCCATGCCGGCTTTTGTGGGTGCGTGCCCAGAATTGTGATGGGTCGGGATCTGGTATGGTCTTTATGGCCTTTGTTGTAGCGTGATGCTGGTGCCGGAGGCGTCAGTTTGGGTGTCTTAGGAGCTTCAGCCTGATATTGTCTTCTACTGATGTGACCCGACTAGTTCAGGTTTGGGATATGGTGTCTTCTGAGATGCCCTTTCTGCTCATCATGGTTGTGGGATGACTCAGATATTGTAATATGATACTTACTGTCCTGATGATTTATTCATTTTCAGTTCCCTATTGCACTTGCTGGTGGTTTACACGTTTGTGCTACTTTGTATTTATTCATACTGTATGTGCAATATAAATAAATAAATAAATAAATAAATAAATAGATTTCTAATAGCTTCGGAATTTCTGTTTGTAAAGTGTCTTTAGCAACATCGATTAACTCATCGATTAACACTACATTTTTTTTTTTTTTTTTTTGTAAAATAAGTCAAAATTTTAGATGACAATGACATGGAATTGTGCCCCCTCAAAAAACAAAACATGACACCTCTGGTTCTAATAATCATAAATTACACTAACTGTCAGTCGCTCACTGTCGGTCACCAACTTAATGCTTGTCCCAGTTGTTAAGACAGAATATGTGTAGCAGAAGCAAAATAACTGGTTAAGTTAAGCGGCAACCAGGCGACATCGAACCTAGGACTTCCTGGTCAACACTTTATATGATATATGAATGCCCTTAACTAAGATAACATCAAAGTGAGGCATGCCTTGGAGTGTTCATATACTGTAAACACAAGATTTTATCTTCTGCACATCATAACACTTTCTCCAGAGGCCTGTACAGTGGGCGCCATGCGTGATCACTTCATGTGCTTTTCTTACCCTGGTACATCAGTCACGCTGGAACAGGGTCAATCTGAACGTAGCAGACCACACGACCCATTTTCCATTGCTCCAAGAATCTAATCTTTATGCTTCCTAGCATTTTATCTGTCCTTTTTAGTCTCACTAAAAAGTGGTTCTCTTATGGTCATACATTTGTTTAATCCCAATCCTGAGATCTAATCATATTGCATGTGTGTAAATGCTCTCACTATCACTATTAAATGTAGCTTTGATTTCTTCTGACAGTTTGTTTATGGTGCAACTTCACCAAGAGTTCACCAAGTCATCGCCATTTTTTTTTTTTTGTGTGTGTGAAGTTGGCAGCTCAGCACTATCCTTCCAATGTTTTTAAATAAAGATTTTGGACAGCTCTTCAAAATTTCAGTCATTTTAAATCTCTTCAGGAGCTTTTCCTTGCTTGATGCAGGCCAATAATTTGACCGTTCTGTAATAGTGATTTTTGTCTGCCCAGGCAGAGGAGTTCTTATATTGCGGAAATACTTTCCTTTGAATGTGTTAGGGCTTATTTTCACTTCTGCTTGTTCAAACAGTTCTGGACATGTGTGGATGCTAGCACCATGTGAAATATTCATACTTGCATTTAAAGCCTATGAACTATACCAAAAATTTCTGAATTACATTTTTATTACATAAAAAACAATGTGTCACTCTAGGACTAATAAATAGAAGATACCATGTTTTAACTCTTTAAATCCACAATTCTAGCAATCAGTTCCCAACTGAAGATTCATCTATATTCTAAATAGAATATTCTAAAAGAACCTTTGTGTCTAGATTGTCTAGACTGGATTGTCTGTACTGTCAACCGTCATTTAAATGCACACTTGGTATTAAATTTAGGTATTGAATTGTTCTTCCTTTTTTTTTCTTTCTTTCTTTTTTTTTTTTTACAAATTCAACCACTCCCAGTAGTTATTAAAGCTATTACTATTCCAACAGTTTCAGTGGAACCACTGCTGGTTCTAGGCCCTTTGAAAACCTAACATACTGGGTTCCCAACCTTGATGAGGCCAACCCTTTTCAATTTCTCAATATGAGTCCCCCCGAAACACAGGGGCCCTTGGATTTCTTCTTACTTAAACACCCTTGGCATCATCCCTGAAAGTCAGTATAAAATTTTGGTCAAATTCTATTCCTAACCAGGTGTTAAGGTGTTCTCCATGTTTCGTTGCACCCTCTATATTACCTCTTCCAGAGGACCTGGAGCACGAGGCGGGGTACTCCCTGGATGACATCGCAGGGCACACAAACTCATTCACACAATTTGAAATTTGGAAATACCGATCAGCTTACTTTGCATGTCTTTGCATTGTTGGAGGAAACTGGAGTACCCAGAGGAAACTTACTATGCACAGGGAGAACATGCAAACTCCATGTACACAGACCTGAGGCAGGACTCAAATCCTTGACCTTGGAGGTGTGAGGAGGCCACATTGCTAATCATTATACCGCCATGCTGAATTGTCAGATTACAGAGTTTGTTTAATTTTTCTAAATGTGATTTAAATGATTATATCATCAGTTAGAGTGATCCAGCCTGTGATGCCAATTGGTCAGAAAACAGATTTGCATAAATGTTCTACAAAGTAAGTTTAAGATAATAAGCCCATTTATTTCCCATTAGCATGTTTGTTTCATTTACTGTGTTGACTTTTGCCATTACCACTGGATGCTATTTGTAGCAGTCCCATGAATGTCATATCCTCCATGTGGTGGATTTTAGATGACACTGAGACTTTAATAAAAGTATTTCTCACATTTCTCCCCATGTTTGTCCTTAGTTGCAATGACACCAATTTTAGTCATAAAGGACAATTGCATGTTTTAGCCGTCCTGAAAATGTAATAATTTAAAGCTAGATTCAGTCTTTAGGTCATGTTTATGAACCTTTACAGATTCCCCAGGTTCTCTGCATTGCTGCAACGTCAGCTGTTTGCACTTTTAATAAGAGTGTCATCTACATATAAGCTAAATGTAGAAGGAAATGCTCCCACTTGCTTTTTAAAGAATTTGACCCACCCATATTAGCTATTTTATAATATCCCAACATGCTCAGCAAAATCATAAAGTACACCCACAGACAACTGTGTTATTAGAATTAAAGATTATAAAAATGCGGTGCCATTTTGCCATTCCCAGCTAAAAGGTTAAGGTTAGATGAACTATCTGAAGGGTTATGTTTATCAGGGGGAAGAATACATGTCAGGGCTTTCAGTGTGTTTAGAACGAGTTATTTTATTGTTTTATTAGGCATACTGTACAGAGATGTGTTGTTTTTATTGTCTTTTATTTTCCAACCAGCTTGGATGAAATGAGCTTTCCCATGGTTTCACAGACAGTTTTAGCATTGCTTGAGTGTAATTGCTGGGTGAAGTGTTGTCAGTAATCTATGGATTGAGGTATTTTGCACTGAATTTATATTGATTATTAAATATTATTTGTATTCCTTTATTTCACATTTGTAAGCATTTCTCAAGAAAAAAAAGTAAACATTGCCAAGTTTCCAGTATATTTGTCACTACTTTTAAGTATGTTACACTTATATACAGCATTTTATGTACAGTAATATTAGTTTCAGCCCACAAGAGAATGTTTTATAAGCAACATTATTAAATATTGTGAAGCAACTTACGTTTAACTTCGTCATCACATCAGGAACAATAAACATTGCAAGCGAAGCCTTTTACAACCTGCCAAGTACATTACTTAATGTTTGGATAGTGTAATGCTCCTCAAACATAACCTTTAGAGAGACATAATGATGTGTACATTATAATAAAAAAAAATAAAAAAAAAAGAATCATTGAGCCAAAAAAAGGTAAAATCTGAGATCCTGCGATTCCCCATACCCCCCCCCGTACAAGCAATTGAGTCATTTGAACCCATTGTCTCATGTTGTTACAGTCTTATTTTTGTAGGATCTTCAACTCTGCCCCCTGCTGGCCTCTTTTTCTGTTGCCTGTATCTGTATTCCATCTCCTCAGCTGCTGCCTGAAGAAAGACCTGAAATTTTCTCCAACAAAAAAGAACAGGATGGGATCCAGGCAGCTGTGGGCTACACACAAGCAAAGTGTCACTACCGCGCCTTTACGTACTAGCCAGACAACCCTGCAAGAACTGCCAAACTTGTCATTGCTCACATCCAATTCTGTGTATAAAAAGACTGCCCTCATGGCATGATACGGTAAAAAGCAGATGATGAAAAAGCAGAGGCTGATGATGACCAAAGCAAAGGCTTTTTTCCTCATGTTGTTAATCGTCTGCTGGGATGCCCCAGGCCTCCACAGTTTGTAGGCTACAAACACAGAGCACCACAAGGTGCATGCCAAAGGCAACACAAAGCCCACGGTCAGAGTTGTGTTGTTGATAAAGATTAAAATCTGGATGGTTTGGTTGTTGTTTCGTAACTCCATGCATTCGTGACTGTTATCTATGGTCGTATTTCTACCCTGGGTCAGAAACAGCAAAGGACTGGTGGTCAGCGCAACAAACAGCCAGATAAACAGACAAACGAATTGTCCGTTACACCATCTCTGCAAGCGTCTGTAGCGGTACGGCTGCACCATCGCCAAATACCGCATGATGTTAAGGGAAACCAAAAAGTAGATAGATGTGTACATGTTCAGGTAGAAGACGTAGAATATGAGACGGCAGGGCACCCTGCCGTATTTCCAACGAGACCCCGAAAGATAGTAAGAAGCCCTGAAAGGCAACGAGCACACCAGCATAAGGTCTGACACCAGCAGATTAACCATGAACAGGTTGACCGTAGTCAGACATCTCTTTTTCCTCCATACACAGAAGAAGATGTACATGGAGACCAAGTGTCCTACAACACCCAGAATAAAGACAAGCAGGTAGGCAGCGGGAAACACGGACTCCTTGAAATCCTTAATGCTGCAGTTTTGTGAAACCATGTCACCACTTCATATCAGGACGTGAGAAAAGAGAAAAACACAAACATCAGTAAATATACATAGAAACATTTATGAGCATATTTAAAAGAATACACCGTATCTTTTCAACCTAATATATAGACAGGTAAGAAATGAAATAAAAAAACTATGTAATGGGTGTTGATAAGGTGTTGTTGAGACACCACAAGCTGCCAAAACATATTACATTGGACGTTGTTTTGCTTTGATTACGTCATTGGCATTGTGTTAAGAGGCTTATACAATGTCCCAACATTTATTTCACATTGATTTCTTCATTTTGTTCTGATCATGGGAGAGTCAGACTGCTTCAACGTCATCTCCTGAGCATCTCTAAGATTCTTTGTTTCTGGCCAATCCACGTTTTTTCCATCTTTCCCTAAAGTGCCCATCACTCTGCAACAGGGTACCTTTTTCCAATGCTCCACAGTTCATTCTTTATGCTTCCTACCAAATTGAAGCCCTTGTTATGATTTAATTTCACCAAAAGTTATAGCATAATAAAAAATCAATCAATCAATCAATAAATATATATATATATATATATGATAGCAATCCTTCAAAAACCTTTTCCGAACACATTTCTTTCTCGAAGGTGATGCTTCACCCCTATCCCTCCAGGTTTTAATAATGCATTGGACAGTTCTTATCCCAACTTCAGCAGTCTTCTTAGTTGTTTGCTTTGCTTGATGCAGGCTAATAATTTGACAATATTGCAACATCTTTGCCACAACCACAGGATATGACTTCTGACATGGTTGTTTCAGAAATAAGAAACTGCTCACTGTACTGTAGCTTCTCACCATACTCACCATAAATGATGCAGTATTTATCCAAAGGAAGCCTTTTAACTTTAACTCTAAAATTTGCTCATAAATCCAGGTGGTGACTCTTTTCTTGGGCAGGCAGTGTACAGTATATATGCACTGCTCTGTTTTTTTTGTTGTTTTTTTTGAGGATATGTGGTTGTGGTTTTGGCAAAGTTACCTAGTAGACAAGAAGCACATAAGGACTACTTTTCTATACATGTATAAAATAAATGACCTTGTGAAAGGTAAAGGTTTTATTCTCGTTTCTCACACCCCTTTTCAAGAAATACCAGTCTATTTTTTTTTGCACCATTCACACACCCTCACAACTAGAGCCATTTTATCATAGCCTGTTCAACATGTTTTGGAAGATGTGAGGAAAGCAGAAAAACCCAAAGTGGGACCCTACACAGAAACAGATTGAACTGGGGACCCTGGAACTGCAAGACATCAACAGTAAACAGTATCCAATCATGCCATGCTTTGTTATGCACAGTTATAGTTAGGATTTTAGGTGACATGTTGACACCTGTCTTTTGTTATATTTAGATGTCCATTACTACTGAGTTTGGAGAAAAGGGCTTTTCTGTTATTTTTTAAGTAAAGAGAAATGTGTTGAAAATTGTCTTCCAAGCATACGAGGCAGTTAAGTTGAACTGAGATTAAATTTTTTTTTTTTTTTTTTATATATATATATATATATATATATATAAGAATTACATCTTATATCTGAACAAATAAAATCATGCATAGCTTACGAGTTATCCTAGCATCTTAAGACTATGAAAATTTCAGCTTAAACCGTGGTTCGGTTTTTTATTAGTTACAGTTTATTTCTCTTTAGATATGTTTTCCATACTTGTAACTATGCACAGGTCTTGAGTCAACTTTTCTTGTAATGTGATTAGAAATTCACTTTCACTGGCTGAGGACTTATTAAACTACAGGAAGATCAATAACACCATGAAACCGGAGTATGTACAGTCTAAATGTCAGAAACGATTTTAGCTTAGCTATACAGCAACAGATTACACACACCACAAGTTACCTAGTATGAGGTTTTACAGAAACGTCTAAACACATTTATTATTTACATACATACTAGACTTTCAGTTTCTCAGACAATTAGTGAGTCACTGTATCTATTGGTTTATAAGTGACAGAGAATCTAACTTAAATCATTTAGTACACAACTCAGCCATTACACTTGCCATCATATGAATATATATATTAAAAAAAGCAGTTTGTTACCTTTTAAAGTTGAATTTAAAACTGTAGACCTGTCAGGCAGAGGGAAATGCAGACGCCTCGAGCTGCACCTCCTAAAGAGATAAGAGCTGCACGAGCTGCATGAGACTGAAGCAGGAAGGCAGAATGAAGAGAAGTAGTTTTGTTGGGGCTTGTCTTTTTTGCCACAATGCCAACCGGCAATTCTTCTTTCTCTGGAAATCATAATATGGGGGAAAACCATGGAAACAAGCCACTACTCTATGCTGCATTTAAAATCTCTCATAAACATTGTTTTTGTTTTGTAAAAGTTCCTCATTCCATATTTCGTTTTCATCTCTTTATTGCTATAAAAATATATAACCCTTTCAGTTTTTATTGCTCAGATGATGACAGATTCGAAAAGCGACTCATTCAGAAATTATGCACTGGCGTGCTACAGTATGTAACCACTAACTAAAGTTTATAGTTCCTTATACAGTATGTGTGGCAGTGTCGGAAACCAGTCGAACACCGCAGTTTCTGAACATACAGTATACAAAATGGCAGAAATTTATTTCATTGAGATAATGTGGAAATGTTGTTTTGTCGACTTGGCTAAGGATTCTTGCTTCAAAGATTGTGTTGTGTAACGAGTCAGTTTAACAAATACAGAAGTAAAGGTAATATACAGATGAATTTTTTTTTCCTTTAAGTTGAACACGATAAGTAATAATAAAAAAAAAAATGTTAATAAAAAAAAAGAAATGATGAACTCTATTATACTGAATAATTAGTACTGAATGATATATATATTATTCAGTATTTTGTAGAATCACATTTGGCACCATTTACAGCTCTGACGCTTCTTCACTAAACATCTACAACCTTTGCACACCTAGAATTGAATGGTTTATCCCATTTTTGTCCTGACAGATTTACTCCAGCGCAGTCAAATTGTATGGGAAAGCATCTGTAAACCGCAATCTTCAAGTGTCATCACAGAGGTTTTATGAGGTTCATTAACGTTATTTATGCATAAAATGTGTTAACTCTCCCATGCTCTTATCTTCCTCTTGGATCTAATACTAGCATGCTATCTCTTCCATGTCGTCTCTCTCTGCCAACCCCCGCCCCAGCCCCCCCCCGTACTAAATCTTCCTGGGTCGGCTCTGAACGGACAGCTATACAACTTCCACTAGTTGCTCTCCTGGATTTTGCAATGATGATTTAAAAAGGTTTATGTTCTTTAAAGCATCAGGTGTACATGGCACCAGAAAATCTTTTGTTACTTTTTTGTTACCCAACATTGTTTGACTGTGGCTCTCCTGATTTTGGTAAGCTTATTGAAGGACAAAGGACAGACCAAGCAGATTGTTCATTCATCTTTAAATTTTAAAACTTGACATGTATGGGCTTTAGCTAAGGGACGCCACTTCCTCCGTGGGTTATCATGGTAACATGAGCACCTCGGATAACTGTCGCTGCCACTGTGGAAATTTCACACTACGGACATTACATATTGAATATTTATCAAAACAAAAACTAATACCATTATAACCCTAGGAAACCCACTAAGCACAGGGAGATCATGCAAACTCCATGCACACAGACCAAAGGTGGGAATCGAACCCAGAGGTGCAAGGTGACAGTGCCAATCACTACGCCACCATGCCACCATGACTCAGACCAGGATAAAACAGTAACTAATGATGAATTAATGATTGAATGTTTACACACCAGGTGGGACAAGATGGTTTGCATGTTCTCCCTGTGCTTTGTGGGTTTTCTCTGGGTACTCTGGTTTCCTCCCAAACTAGATTAGGCTAATCAGTGTTCCCAAATTGCCCATAGTGTGTGAATGTATGCCCTGCGATGGATTAGTACCCTGCCTCATGCCCTGAGTCTCCTGGGATAAAGCAGTATAGACGATAAATGAGTTTACACACCATGAGCACCTGTTCCACTCCTTTATTGTCCCATGCGTTTCATGTCTCGACTGTCCGTTCATACAACTTTCCCTTTGGATTGTGTGGGATCACACTCACAAATGCACTCCTCTACAGTTAACCCTGTTTGAATGACATGACATGAAAACTCTGAGCAACTCAGACCAGGATTCATTTGCAAAAAGTTTCAATCCTATCAGAAAAAAAGATCAGTTAGATTTTTTTTTTCATTGACCAAAACACATCAGGTCTGACTGATCTTCCACATCTTGTTGCTCAGAGCTTTCCTGAGTACTGTGATGCTAACCTTCTTTCATGCCTTCTCAAGTTAAAACACATCAATCTTTTCCCGTAAGATTAATTGGTGTTAATATTGCCTTGAAGGCCTAGAAATCATCCTGATTCAGTTTTTTTTTTTTTAATCTAAAACCTGAAAGGTTTGTATCAAAGCAAATGAGGATATTGAGAAACAGGATGTGGATCAGCATTAAAACCCTTATGTACAAGTAAAAAGACAGCCAAAACGAGCGATACGTGAGACAGGAAACCCACTTAATGTTAGAGTTAAAAAGTACCTGAAGAAGCATGTTTGGTATTAGATTAAATTAAAATCTCTCAGTAAAGTTGCAAGCCAAGATGAGCAGCCACAAGCACCCTGCACCATCGCCACCCGGGTGCACCACCTGTGTGATTTTCAAGCATGTTAACATGCATTTAAAGGGGACATACTGTACCTACAGTATACGATTATGCCATGGGTTTAGAGTAGGGGGAATTTTATGTCAAGACCTTTAAAAAGTCATGGATGCTAGAAATGATGATGTCACTCAATGTGATGTCATTCAACATGATTTCACACAGAAAGTTATTAACCACTTTTCGGCATAGGTTTAAGGCATTGTCACGGCTGACCTGCTTGAGATATTAAAAATCCCTTCGCCATGTATTGAGATCACATAGGCCAGGTTTGGTGGCGATTGTATAAATTCCCTGAAAAGAGCGTATTAAAGTCCATTTGGTGCATTTTGCCAATGACCCCAAAATAACTGACTTCCTGTTGAGTAGAGCCCATAGCACGCACCGTGAAAGTTGTTTAGCTCAATGAGCCGATTAAGTGTAAGTATACGTGTGTAAGCTATGCCGCAAAATCTTGTGGCAGCATTAATGATATAATAATAATGGCAGCACATTCCAACCTGTGTGCTGATTTCACTGCACAACACAGTTTTTGATCCCTAAACACTGTTGGTTGTTTCTTATAGATTTTTGGCTCCAAATTTGCTCATAACGTACCATTTTCCCGAAAATCACGTTTGGAATTTTTTTTTCTTTTTTGGCTATTTTCTGTTTAATAAAATGTATTTTCAGTAACAGACCTATATCTACAATGTCTTGTG
>JAQQZT010000011.1:10089994-10103405 GCA_030068275.1 Clarias platycephalus | reverse complement strand
AAATATGAACTATGAATCACCACATTGGTGTCTTTAGCTTGGACTGAATCAGTAAGGAAACGCTGCCTGAACACTGTGTGCGAGTGGGTGCAACAGCCAATCGGAATGAACTTCATCCAGTCACTGACTGGTGCGTTCGGTGTCACATGTGTTACGCTGTTCCAATCAAGGCAAGTGCTGTGTGAGTAGAAACTTTTTTTTTTGTACCATAATATCACATTTCAATATTTTGAATTCTCTCTCTATGTAACAATACTGATGAGAGACTTTCTGGGAAAAAAAAGAAAAGAAAAAACTAAACTAAAGAGAATCAGATTGAAGGAGGGTCTCATTTTTCTGGGTGCTGAATAGTAGGATTATAAAGCAGTACAGTATGAAGGTGTATACCAAGTGTGTTAAAAGGATGCTTATGAGTATGGGATGAATACAGCAGCAACTCTTCAAAAAACAAAGGGAGACACTTGAACTGCTGTCGGGACGCATCTGGGACCAGCAGGACATGGGTCACTACTGCAGAACCACCAAACTGAAACGGATCCAGAAAGATCAAGCAGGTCCAGAGAGGAGCAACAGGAGGAGATCACGTGATCAGTTGCTGGTCATATTCCCCTGACTGACAGCAAAACAGAATAAAACAACAACAATATAACTAATACAGGATATACTTGCTCAACTACTACATAAACTGAATGTCCAAATGTATAGAATGCTGCCTTTTGACAAACAAGAAGGCAATAGGTTGTCTCCTGACATGGTGATGTTGAACAATAGCATGCCTCTGACTGAGCTAGCCTGCTAGCTAAGTACAAACGTTGTTTTGACAAACTAGTTAGTGGCTTAGCAACAAGACAGTGGACAGCACCGACCGCAGAGACTTAGTCATGTATGATTTAATCACGATAACCCCCTGGTGAAGGGCACAAACCGTGTTAAAGCACGACTCTTACTTTTCCGGGGAGAGCACCGAGCTTTCCTTCTTGTTGCTGCACTTCGCCTCTCTGCTTGGAGGAGTCCCGCCGCCGCCGCCGCCGCGTTTTTTGGGAGGCATCCTGAGAAACACCCGGGGTTTATGCCGCTCACGGCTCTGGGTCAAATGACGATTAAAATATACAGTATAATTAAATGTCACCTTGGGGGGAAAAAAGACGGACCGCTAAATTCAACAACACTTCAAGGCATTAAGTCCGCCCCCGTCCATAACCACCCCTCCGAGCACTGTTTCCCTGACTCCCTCAAAGCGCGGGAAAACTGCTTCGCGTAACATCCGCTGGGAAAACGTCACTTCCGCCTGGGCACCGCGCACGCCGTTGTGTTAGCCGAGCTTTACCAAAAACAGAAATACTGTTTATTTATAACCCCTTTCATAAAAAATATATATATACATGCTGTATATATATATACAGTTAGTCAAGATGTAAAATGTAGTTAGCCGAACTTCACAAAAACAAAGAAATTAGTAAATTTCTATAATAAATAATAGTACAAACATTTATCATTTACTTTTTTGTCAATAGATTGAATGAATTTTCTTATTTATTATCCACATTTTGTTGTTATTAAATATTACACATATCTTTTGGCCATCCTGGTTTAGTCGTAAGCTCAGTTTACTTGCCTGTGTTCCTCTGGGTTCTCTGATTTCCTCCTACATCCCAAAAATATTGACTACAATAGGTGCCTATGTATGTTTTGTTTGTGCATGGTGCCCTGTGATAGACTGGTGTCCGCATTGGGATCCCTTCCCAACCGCACTTAATGCATTAGTGTGATTCGCATTAATTCCTATTAAAGAGCAATGTCAGCATTGCATTTTAAAGGATAAACCATTTTAAAGGATAAACCCAGGGTTTATGCAATGCTGACATTGCTCTTTAATATAAATGAAAAGACAGTGATTGAGACATATATTGAATGATCAGGGTTTGCACTGTCACTGGGCAAGCAGGAGATAAATAAATAGATAGATAAATACAGAAAAAAAAGGAAATTTAAGTCCTCTTCAAACATTCTTTTAATTACCAAAAATAAATAAATAAAAACATCAGTTTTAATGGACTCATGCATTTCTTTAGTTAGTTGGCTGTAAAATCAGATGCATGGCACATGTTCCCCCCCATGCTTGGTGGGTTTCCTCTGTGTGCTCCAGTTCTGGGTACTCATGCATTTCTTTAGTTTTTAGTTGGTTATAGTCAGTTGCATGGCATTTACATGTTCTACCCATGCAATTTTTTCCCCCTCCATCTCCGTGTTAAAACCAGAGAGCTAGCGTTAAGCATATTTCACCTTCGTCTATCTTGGCTAGTGTGTAGTGCATGAACCTCCCTTTAACTATGCGTGATGTTTCAGATGGTATGGCAAGTGTAAACACGTGAATCGGATATGAGTCATAGTTGAAATAACGTGTAAACAGAAGGTAAAAAAAAAATCAGATATAGGCAACAAATCAGAATTGGGCATCGAGACCTGCAGTGTAAACGTAGCCTCTGACTAGAAGACTCATATGAGAACCTCTCAATTCTGTTACCTGTGTAATGCCCTGCATAGTGCCTATAAGAGTCATGTGACAAGAACGAATGACTCAGACCAGAAGATATTAGAGGTGAGCTGCTTATTCTGTTTATCATAATATGTCCATAGCTGCATTGTAATATTTTCATTACTGAAACTATAGGCAAATTTGTGTATGTAGATGTGTTGGGGGTCTGTTTATTGAAAACTCATTTAATTTTATTTCTGATCAAAAGTACAAAATGAACTAAATGACTCAAAAAAAGATTTGTTCATTTTGATTACGAGTCACTAAAATGATCCAAAGTTCCCATCACTAGAAGTCAGTTTCCTCCTGCAAACACTGTTGTGTTCTCTAGTGCAGCTTGGTGTACACCCCATCCACTACTGGGACAACCAATGATACCGGTGCTCATTAGCGTATGACAGACACACCCACAGAGGTATTTTGGAAAGACATATAGCTTTTTTTCAAGTGATAGATTCAATTAAATTTTATAGATAGATTTTACTTATGTAAAGCCACTTTAAGAAAATCACAATTATTAAAAGCTCTATACAAATAAAATATAATTTAATTGAAGATTGAATAAATTAATAAAAGACTGGTACAGATACATTGAAATGTCTTGTATATGGTATTTCCTAAACTGGGATTTTTTTTTTTGGCAATTTCTACACTGAAATCATGCACATATAGATATTAAATATGGATATCTATTCTCTCCTTGAGGTCCTCAATATGCAACATAAACACCGACCAGTCATAACATTAAAACAACCCAGGTTTTGGGTCCCCATTGTGCCACCAGCAGAGCTCTGGCCCCTCGGGACATGCCTCCAAAATAACTCTGGGAGTGTCACTAGTTTATCTGGTGTAGAGTAGGTGATCAATGTGGGTCAGTTTAGCAGGAAGTTTTGTTAATCCTATGGCTGATTGGTTTACATATACTCTTTTTTTTTTTAGCCTGCTTCTGCAGTGTGTGTAAAACTCTTCTCTAAAACATTTATCACAGTTTCCATAAAATTTGTAATTTTGTTTCTAGAGCTACCATGACCATATACTGTAATTTGCAATGATGTGAATGGATCCTGATAGGTTATTCTTTTCTGTGGGCAATTTTACAGCTTATTAACTCCAGCCTTTGTCTTGGTGTCAATCAGAATTGGCTTTTCAATGTTCTTAATTTTACTATTTTTCTCAATATACAAATGGCTCAATTAAACCACTTCTAGATCAATGTTTTTAAACATTCATTAAAAAAGGGTCATGAAATTGAAATTTCATGTACAGACGCACAGACTTGCATTTGATAGTGGGAGTCTTCACTCAGCATTAAATAAAGAAACAACCAATCAATTCATAGTTTCAAAAACATTTTATGTTTATGTTCTTTTATTTATCATATGCAACATGGTAGTTCTCTTTCCTTTTACATCATATTTAAACATTTTTTTCTTTTTATAATTATCATTTGATCACCTCGCTGACTGTGCCCACCAAGTCTTCATGGACTGAATAAAACTCCTCATTTAGAGTATCATGAATTGATAAACAACTATTACAGTTCAAGGTTTCAGTTCAGTTTTGAGATCTGTTTTTTCGCTCGGTTCTGCATGTTTGTGCGTTTAATAATACAGAAATAGACATTAAAATATTGCCACATTAAGAGAAAAAAATTATAGCAATAAGAACAGAGCAAAGGCACTAGGGTGCTTTGTCTGGAGTGAAAGTGTTTTATAATAAATAAAGGCTTCCAGCATTTCAGTGACAAAAGTTTTTACAGGTCACCATTAAGGAAACCATTGGTTGTAACTCTGGAGGAGTAGATTTGAAAAGATTTGTTTATCAGAATGTCAGGATCAAATTTATACACAAAGAGAAATGATCTCTAATTCATACAACCTCATTACAACCTGTTTATAAAATAATTTGGCACAGAAATGTACAGATGGGAGTATTTCATTTCTTTCTTTGGAAAACAGTGAACACCTTCATTCTTCCAATGTAGCACTTTTTAAAGAAATTGAGACCATGGCAACAGAAATAAATGTACCATAATCTTGAGAGAATTGCCTTAAATTTATGACACAGCCTTTTTCAACAGTTTTCCCTAAATTAAATACAGATCTACAATAATGTGCTACTCTGAGTTGAGGGATTATTCCAGGCCCTAACACGGTAAAGCTTTTATTTAAAATGATTTAAATACAGTTCCCATATGGTGAGTAATGAGAGATGGGGGGTGGGAAGAGAGAGCAAAAAAAGTGCAATCCCGAGCATGTAACATTTGAGATCTCCTTTGTTCTGTGAGTCCTGTGTTTTAGGCTAAAAGCACCTCAAAGCAACATAGTGACGGGTTTCTCCAGGAATTTGCGGAACTCGGCCAGCCACTGTGCTCCGACGGAACCATCCACCACCCGGTGATCACAGCTGAGAGTCACAGACATCATGCTGGCCACGTCAAACCTACAGAACACAGCATTTAAGAGAAACATCACTATCAACTACAATATTAATTAACAATTATATATAGGCAGACTAGATTAATAAAAATGTACTGTTGTAAGTATGCAAGCCTGTATGCAAGACACAAGTAGCAACAATAATGTTACGTCACGCCTTACAAATTTTCAAATAGTATTTTTTTTTAATTACTTCTGCAACATCTATTCTCTTAAACTTTAGCAATAAAATTGCTATTTAAAAAAACATGTCATGTCCATCATTATCTTATACTTAGCAAATTTGAATACTTTAAGCTCAGAAACTTTTGGTTCTTGATACGTTTACAAAAGTACTCAGACCCCTCCACACCCCTCTAATGTTTTAGGAAAATATAAGATATGAATCAACTCCAAATAACTTTAACCTTACTGTAAATTAAGGTCTTATAAACTAATTCTGTAGCTCTCTAGACTATGTGTCTATTTATTAATAAATAGTTAATATTGATTGTTAATCATCATGAACAAACTGTTTAAGCCTTTTTTTTAAACTCTTGGACAAATTAATTTACTTTTTAAAATAAGTAATACTCAGACAAAATAAAAAGTCATATTGGAGAGAAAATCTCCAAGAAAAAGAAAGTATAAAAACATCTGGGTATGTGTGTAAATAATCTATACATAAATTAGTTAAAATGAGCATAATATATTTATAATAAGGATTTATAGACAAAAAAATAAATTCCCTGAAATATTTAGTTTAAATATGTTTAAAGTCAACATCTTCCAGTCCTCCTGGGTAAGCCGCTACAAGCTTTCCATATTTGGATTTGACCACATGATATGATGCTAACCCCACCTTGCTTCACTGTATTGTCCAGTTCATGATCCGTATCTTTACTAGCAGTAGCTTTTATCAACATTTAAGGTCAGAAAACAGTTTCTCCCTTTTTAGAATCTTTTCATCAATCTTCTTTAAACAATTGAAGTGTCCACCATATGTCTTATACCCAGGAGTGCCTGACTCTCAATCATAAATGCCTGATTAGAAGAGTATTTCTGCTAGGGCTGCCCTTACAATAGGTTATCCAATCTCTTGCTCACCATTCCTGAAAAAAAAATCTGAGTATGACCAGATGACCTGCTCAATTAATAGTTCTGGTTGATCCAAACATATTCCATTTACAAAGACAATGACCACTATACCTTTCGTAACATTCTTTTTTTTCTTTCTTTTCTTAAATCCTCTCTCATATTTGTCCCTGGACATGTTTTTTTTTTTTTTTTACAAAAGCACTGTGAACTGTGGAAAAATTGAACTGTGGACTAATTCATGCTCCATTAACTGATTTACTGTAAGCAGACACTGTTGAGCTCTAGACGCATCTCAAGGTAATCTGAATACTTGATTTTAAATATATTGGCAAACATTTCTAAAAACATGCTTCTGATTTCTTATTATGGATTATTGTACGTAGATTACTTGGCAAAAACTCAATTTATTGTATATCACAACAGAGGATCTAAATACTTTAGTACTAGAGCTGAAGATCTTTGCCCGAACCCGACGGGACCCGACAGGACCTCGGGCTAGGGCTTGCGCAACCTTTTACACGGGCTCAGGCTTGCGCGATAAATGAGCGGTCATGTGATGTGTTTTGATTAGCGCGAGGGAAATACGAAAATGGATGCTGAGGAGGTTAAACAGAGGATTGTGGAGGGAAGTGGCGAAGCAAATCCCGCGGAGCCTTTATATTAATTTCGTTATTGCCAAATACACATCTTAATTTTGAATTTATCTTAATTTAATTTGTCAAGAAATACTTATTTTTATGGGACTACTGTTGGCCTATTTATGGGGTAAGTGTATGCCTGGACTTATTTAGAGTGCTGAGATGTTACAGAGGGCCTTTTTACTTTTTGTTCCAACTTCCAAGTTGCCTGTAGCCTATATGTTAGTCATAAATAAATTATGTTAAAACATGTATAAATGACTCATTCTTGACCAAAGGCAAAAAGAGCTGTGTGTTTGCGCACATTTGAATAAACGGGTGTAAACGGGTTCGGGCTTTTAAAAGGCTGTCAATCAAAATGTACTTGTTGGGCTCGGGCCGAAACCTGTCGGGCCTAACTTTTAAGGCCCGATTACAGCTCTATTTAGCACACTGAATGTGTCAAGTGATGCATAATGTGTCATGCTCATCATTTCCTTCATAAACCACTCCATGTCGATTGGAAACATGTTAAACCACATTGTATCACCACACAGCACAGGGTGAGAACCAACACGTGAGTCTTCGAAGAAGAGAGACTGAAGTCAGCCATTATCTAACTGCTGCTCATGCTGTGTCACATGCTGAGTAACAGCTATACTCAAAGGAATATATGCCCAACATACACTGAAATCACAGATATCCAGTGTTGTTGTGACTGACAGGGAAAGAGTGTTTTGTATTACAACAGGTCAAAGTCTTTCAGTTTCCATCAAGCCTACAAAATGCTCTCTATTCAAAGCAATATTTTTAAACAAAATCATTTAATTCCATATTCAGAATGATAAATCGGTTTCTAAATGCCATGTACAGTATTCATGAAACCTTACATGTTCGTTGTTATTCATATCTAAACCCATAACATAGTGATGTCACAGAAGTTTAATCAATTTAAAATTTATGCTTGATTTCATTCTGAAAAATGAAAAAACATTATTTCTAAAAGTCCATGATATTTGTTATGTTTAAACAATAATGACAATAAAATAATTTTTGAGCTGTTCACATTACCAGCCAGAAGGGACTCAAATTTGACTTTTTTTTTTGTTTTGTTTTTTGTTAGGGCCATCTTAATGCACAACAACTGATCTGAGTCACCTTCATATGTTGTCCTAGATGGGATATATATATATATATATATATATCCAATTCGTTGTCATACAACTTGAATAAAAATGATCAGAACGGAATTAATAAAAACTGTAGGGAGTTTACAGAAATAAGCAGTTTTTAAGAATTTCAGAGGATATGACAAAACATGATGTGAGCAAAACAAATATCAGCAGGGGCATTCATGCAATTTCAGAGGAAAGAGGCGTCCACATTACGGTCAGATAAATGTTACTGACAATTACGAATGTGAATTTTCATGACATGCAAAGTGACCAAAAATAAAAAAAAAATAATGGAATTCAACAATATGGCTTGTAATATGAATGTTGCCTATATTTAAATGAACCTATTGACCTGTAGTGTCTCGCCTCCACACAGCTTAAGGCCTTTTAGTTGAGATAGTTTGTCTCACCCTTTCTCATTGTCTGCAGGCAGCAACCTCTTTTCTGAGCCTCCCACTGCCAGGATACAGGCTTGAGGAGGATTGATGATGGCAGAGAAGTTCTTGATACCGTACATGCCTAGATTGGAGACTGTGAAGGTGCCACCCTAAAAGACAGGAAAAGATGCAGTCTGGCTTTAGCTGTTTTTTTTAAATCCTGGGAGCAGACTAGAAATCAGATTTCTTTGCTCTTTCGAACTGGGGTTCACTTTCTTCACCTGAACCTTGATGTAATACAATCAGGTGTGGAAACAATCATCTGCATGTTGGGTAATGCAATTTATTACTTCCTGTCTCAAGGCTAGAGAAATGTTCTGTCCTTTTGCAAACTTGTGTGTGCAAATGTGACAAAGTGTGAGAGTAAAGTCTGAAAACACTGTAAAAGATGCACCTGAATATCTGTCCGGTCCTTACTCTATAGCGGATGGTGTAAAAACAAAATGTTTGAAACACAACCTTTCAGCAGGATATTGTTATACTCACCTGGAATTCATGCGGCTGCAGCTTGCCTTCACGGGCCTTTGCAGCCAGTGCAGTTATATCTTTACTGATACCAGCTAATCCTTTAATATGAGCGTTGAATACAATAGGAGTGATCAGACCATTGGGTGTGCTGACTGCAACACTAACATCCACCACATGATTTCTGTAAGTGAACAAGAAGCCTGTATTAATAACAATAGCAGTAATAATTATTAAATAAAAACAATTTAAACAGCACTGCTGCCCCCTTGTGGTGAGGAGCATAAACTGAATCCAGAGATGTTTGAAGAGTTGCATAAACCACCTTGTATTAAACATGTACCTTCATAGATCTAGCCATGCTTGGAATGCTCATATAAATACTGATTATAAATAAATTCTCCATACTGTATAATGGAGAAATAAGTGCAATAACCTCCAGCCACAAGAGAAATTATCAAAATAGGAGCAAACAGTGATTTATTTTTTACTGAATTTATAATTTAAATAAAAATACAGAGAATCCTCAAGCAAAATATGTTCCTCTTAAGTTCCATTAAAAAAAAAAAAAGAAAGAAAAATGTAAATTTAAAGAGCATGTTCCAGCTCCAGAGGAAAAAATAAATAAATAACAGTGACCATTTTATAAGCAACCATTTATAATATTTTTTTTTTACTTGAATTTAGTTTAACATTAATAATAATAAAAAATAATAAAAATGATACCCTTGAAATCTATGCTTTTCTTCTCCCTGCCTGTATTCACAGCCTACAATCATGATCATTGCAGAAAGCCTTGATAGATTTAGAACGTTAATTTTTGTACATACATTTTAGGATATTTCCTTCTTCAGGCATAGGTATTAAGAAGTTTTACCAGCTGATAAAATAACTCTGACTATCTGATGGGTTTTCAGTAAGAGACGCTTATAAATGCCAAATGTAAGGATATATGAGCAAGACTTCATCATTTGATAGCAAGATATTTGCATCCAGATACAAAGAAACAAACATTCACATTACTGCAAGTATAATTGATACCTGTGGTAATTCAGCACGCCTGGTCTTGATATATTATTACAAGAATTATAAGTTACATCTCATTACAACGGATCAGCAATCTGTTTTATAAAAAGTTAATTCTAATATATACAATATTCGCAAATGTATTTCCTTATTAAACTGCACACACGGTACTCAAGACCATATTTTATACAAGGGGTCGTCACAACAATTATTGACTTTCATTATTATTGTTTACTGCTTTTTTATAGTATTTTTTTTTTTTTTAATGCAGAAACTTTAAGACATCCCTTCTCTACAGCAGTTATTTGCGTATGCCTAAGCCGTTTGTACAATACTGTAACCGAGGGGTGTATGACATCATTCTGTAATTTAGAAGCACCTGCTGTATCATTGGCTTTGAAAAGTAGAAACTGTTAACATTCAACTTTCTGTATGGGATTCAATGCCACATCACAAAACGCACACATACTGTGTAAACTTCCGTGAAATCACTGTAACTAAGTGATGTGTGTATCATGATCTCACTCACTGTCGGATAACCGTGTCCATCCAGGATGAGTTGGCCTCTGGAACCTTTAAACACGCCAGCGCTGATGCCTTGATGATGAAATCATTGACTGACAGTTTAATGTTGTCGGCTTTGACCTCCTGATCATGTGATGACAGAGGAGAGAAAAGAAAAGCAGCTATAGTTAATCTTTCCACTTCCTGCAAAACAGTCTGTACATGACAAATCCCAAGTAGCCATGTAAATAGTGTCATGCAGCATCTCACCTCATTGAGCTCTTTCCTGAGGTCCAGAACTTGTTCCATGTTGATATCCACAGACAAGTAATAGTGAGGTATAGTCTGCTTCGACTGCATTAGCCTCTGAGCAATCACCTTAGAGGGAAAAAAAAAAAAAAAATCAAACAAGGGACAGAAAGGTAGGGGGAAAAAAGAAGGTATAATTCAGTGTTGTTGTATTTAAAATAATACTGCAGTATAACATTTGGTATATTATGGTCACAGAGATATTAAGATATTTGCATTTTATGGAGAACATTCGTTGTGCATAATAAGATGTTATTTATTTTTTAATGTTAATTATTTAATAATTAGGGCATCAAGGAAGACTTGACATAATTGAATAAAACCGATGACCGAATTACTTGCCAAAAAGGTAACAAGTTGTGCAATAATTGTGCAACAAGTCCAGTCGTAAATATTTCTTCTCTACTAAATATTCCACAGGCAACTGGTTAGTGGTATTATAACAAAGTGGAAGTGATTGGGAACGATAGCAACTCAGTCACGAATTAGTAGGCCACGTAAAATCACAGCAAGCGGTCAGAGACGCATAGTCGCCAACTTTCTACATAGTCAATAGCTACAGACCTCCATATTTCATGTGGCACTCAGATAAGCTCAACAACAGTGCATAGAAAGATTCATGAAATGGGCTTCCACGGCCGAGCGGCTGCATCCAAGCCTTACATCACCAAGTGCAATGAAAAGCACGCTGCCACCAGACGTGTTCTCTAGAGTGACGAATCATGCGTCTCTGTCTGACAATCCACTGTCTGGGTTTGGCGGTTGCCATGAGAACGGTACTTGTCAGACTGCATTGTGCTTCAAGTGTAAAGTTGATTTACAGAGGGAGAGGGTGATTATGATGTGGAGTTGGCCGCGGCCCCTTAGTTCATAGACATTTTGGAAAATTTCATGCTCCCAAACTTTTTGGGAACAGTTTGGGGATGGCCTCCTTTTCAATACGACTGCGCACCAGTACACAAAGCAAGGTTCATAAAGACATGGATGAACAAGTTTGGTAAACTTGACAGGGTTGCACAGAGTCCTGACCGTAACCCGACAGAAACACCTTTTGGATGAATTAGAGCAGAGACTGTGAGCCAGGCCTTCTCATCCAACACGAGTGTCTGATCTTACAAATGCGTTTCTAGAAGAATGGTCAAAAATTTCCCAATAACACACTCCTAAATCTTGTGCAAAGCCTTCCCAGAAGAGTTGAAGCTGTTAAAAGGTGGGCCAATAGCATATTAAACCCTACGGATTAAAAATTGGATGTCACTCAAATTCCTATGCAATTGAAGGCAGCCGAGCGAATACTTTTGACATATAGTCTATATATCCACCTAACTCTCAATTCTGTTATGTAGGAATTCTGAAATGAAATGAAAAACAGTACAATGACTACATTTTCACAACAAAAACCTCAAAAATGTTGGAGTATTTTCATCTGAAATTGGCCAAAAACAGCCACAAGAATCATTTATTTAAAAAAATAATAATACGGTGCGGCGTGGTCAAATGCTGGTCTATGAAGAATGAGAGATTTAAGTGACGGAAAAGAAAGGAAAAATACACCTGAAGATAGTGTGGTTAACTAGTGTGTGTCACTGTGAGCCGATTTTATAATTCCGGTTCTCCTCAGTAAACACTTTTTAAGGGAATCACACACTGTTGCTGTGTTCTGAGCGATCTCTTCGTCTCTTCCTCCTCTTTATTATTTCCTGGTTCACAGCAATACAGACACTAATTAGCCACAACCCCCAGAGGTGTGCGTCCTTTATCATTTACATGACTCTTGAGCTCTTCACAGGGCGTTGCTTGAACACGCCCCTGGCACCTGATCACAATCCTGCCACCTGAACCCGAACCTGCAACCACAGACTTAGGCTTCGCGTTCTATTCCACACCATGTTTACATGACATTGTATTAGTCTGACTAAAGCCAGAATTTTAAATGCATGTAATATGTAAAACATGTAACGTGGACTTCTTGAAGTTGGACTAGCACACGAGATACTGAGGTCACACGAACTAACCTATAGCGATCTGCACATGTTTCACGGTTCATGAAACAGAAGTTGAGCTAAATTTCTAACAGCAGAAGACGTAGTCACATTTGTATACAAAAGAAATGTACTGAAATGTATGTACTGTATGAAATGTACAGAGCTGTAATGCTGTCCAAGTCTTCACTAGTCCACATACATATATACCGGACTTTACCAAACACTTGCGTAATTTGTACACTACGTATGTGTATATATATTTGATACTTCATTTCATACTTTTTCATATTTTTGATATTCTGGCCTAATTCTATGTTTGATATATATATCCTTTTTATATACCTATTCTTTTAATACCCATATTTATTTTTATAATTGAGACAGACATAGACTTATAAAACAGACATTTTGGTCTGTGATGTACCAGGTCAACCGGGAAATGAAATGCTTGTCAGTATTTCACAATACTGACAAGCTGAAAGGGGGCGTATCGCCACATATCGTAGCGGGTCAGATATACTTTGGTGAATAAATCAATTCACCTGCCATGTGCCAATATACTTGTATAACAGTAGTCCAATTAAATGGCCTAATCAGGGTATAGCCATAGCATCACAATAACCACAGCATGTAAACTCATGAAGAGTTCATCTTGTGTGCATGTGTACTTTAAAGTGTACTCGGTGCTCTCCCACATCAAATAACACTTACATCTACTGTGAAAGTTTCACAGTATACTGAAATGTACACTACCGTTTTTTTCAAAAGTTTCAGGTCACTTTCTAACTCCATGATCGTTCCTGATTTTTATTTCTTTCTACATTGTAAAGGAATGCTGAAGG
>JAQQZT010000011.1:10047246-10073561 GCA_030068275.1 Clarias platycephalus | reverse complement strand
TTTTTAAGTTATATATGGAAATACTGAATGATTTTGTACATAATTATGCAGACATAATAAACATATATAACAAAATTGGTACAACATAATATGGTGCCTAAGACTTTTGCACAGTACTCTCTCTCCCTCATATATATATATACATATATATAACTACCGATTGATTAAACTGATCAAACCATGTGTAATTTGCTATGTATTACCTGTCCACTATCTCCTGCAGACTGGCCTGCAGCACCATGGACAGTTCTTTAAAGGTCATCCACTTCCTCACATAGACCGGCACTTCCTCCTGGTATTTCTTGTTCTTGGACTCATCTGGTAGCGGTGTGAAGACTAGCGGCCCTTCCTCTATGATGGTTTGGCAGAGTGTGTGGAGACGCTCTCCGTCTTCAGTAGAGATGTCCTATCGATGGGATAAATCGTTGGCTAAATTTTAACTTCTATTCAACTTATATTGGTTCATATTGTTGCCATTTGCTCACCTCCAACATTGTGACTTTGGTAATCAGTTCAGAAATGGCGGTATTCAGAAGCGTTCCCATGGATTTGCAGTAAATGTTCACTGGAAGGACATCTTGCCAGACTTTCCCCAGTCGCTTTAGTTGGTGAATCACCTAAAAGGCATCGTCACTAAACATTTACAAATCAGCTCTCAAAACAGCCAGAAACCGATGCTATATCAAATTAATGAAACTTATTTTTAAAAAATTGGTCAAAGAGTATTTGATCTCACTTGTCTAACTGCCTTGCTGGCTGCTGTGTAATTGTCTTCATCATCCAAATTGGAGAAGTTTCTGGCAGTGGACAGTCTCTCCAACATTTCTGCTTTCTGAACGTTCATCTGCGCCACAAAACACTGAGCGCCTTAATGAGAAAACAGGAAAAAAACACAGAAATCTTGCCATTAAAAACACCATGTGAACTTTAGAAGAGCTTCCACTAAAGCAGTCAGATTTAATTTAGGTTTCAATGCATAGTTCCTGAGCATTCAGGAAAACTATTCAGGGCTTAAAAAAAAACCTACAATCTCAAAAGAAATGACTGCAATGAAAATCTATAAATCTTACCCAGTTTTCTAAAGCCTGGGACCAAGTCAACAAAATAGGCCACTCCATCTTTCAAAGGAAGATGATGTCTGAACTGATGACCGAGTGTCAACAGATGGTGGGCAAGGAACATGCAGTTGTTGTGCTGGATTGCAGCTAAGTGAGGAAACTTAAGTAGGTTGTCTCTGTGTCAAAGCAGAAACACAAAGTCTGTTAATGAACGAGATTTTCATAGGAGTAAAGTAAATGTATATATGATGGAATATGATGAGCAAACTCACTTGTGGTAGGTTGGAACCACATCATAGAACAAGTGAAAAATATTTCGGGTAGTGTAGAAGAGCTGGACAGCACTAGGAGGAGAAAAATACAAAACACCAAGACATGTGAGTCATATTCAACTAATAGTTTGTTGAAAGCCAAGCCCTAGTGCCTGAGGTTTGTTCTGAGATTAACATAAATAAATTGTGAAATTTGTTTCACTCATATTTTTTTTAACCACAGACCTTCAGTGATGTCAGTGAATTTTCTGTTGTAATCTTTACATGTGAACAAAAATTTGCCAGGCAGTTAAACGCTAATGTTATGCGAGCAGCAATTTAGAAAAATCAGACTCCGTCATTTCACTTCAATTGGTCATCTCCCAAAGATTTGTACTGGAATACTGGCAGTTACAAGGATAATAACTGTACCATAGTTGTACAATGTATTTTGAATAAATATGTAGCAATTTTATTCTAAACAAATATGAAGTACAATTAGTTTAAGACTAAATAGGGCCCAAGCACTATTCCATCAGACCTATGTCATCATAGTGTATGAAGGGCTCTATTGTTTTCCTAAGGATTTTAAATTCCCCCACCCCACCATTCTGGGCTTTTTGGGCATTATAACATGCCCAAAAACTCATGAAAATTGGCAGACAGGTTGGATTCTGCTGCCATTACGATGCCCGAGAAGCGCCCAGGGCCCTTACATGTGATTTTGCAGCTTATACACACACTCTTCCCAGGGAAGTTATACGATCACCACTAAACCGGGCCTATGTGATCTAAAGACATTGAGGATGCAAAATTGCAGAGGGATTTTTTGATAACTCAAACAGGTCAGTTGTGATGATGCCTTAAACTTGTGCCGAAAAGTGGTTAATAGTCTGTTACGTTCAGTGACATGACATTGAGTGACATCATAGTGTGATGCATTTTTTCCTGCATCTGGAGCTTTTTGGAGATCTAAACATAAAATTTCCCCCTTTTCTAAAATTATGTCATAATGGTATTGGTACTGTATGTCCCTTTTAAATGCATGTGCCCACTGTCTTTCCGTAGCACTGGGGTAGCAATGGCGCAGGGTGCTTATGCCTGCTCATTGTTGCTTGCAACTATATTTGGGTATTCATTCATTCATTCATTTTCTATACCTCTTTATCCTATATTCAGGGTCGCGGGGGACCTGGAGCCTATCTCAGGAGACTTCGGGCACGAGGCATATTTGGGTATTGAATTTATTTAATTTGACAATTTAACTGCAAAAAATATAATTATTATAATGTCCTAGCAAAGCTAAAGAAGCAAACATTAGACAACAAACATGACTTTGCTGATATCGATCTGCCTCTGGAAAAAAAAAAAAAAGTTTTAAGCTTAAATTATATCAAGCTTTTTTCCTTTTTCTTTTAACAAAGGGCCCTAGCTGTACCCATGAATACTGAGCAATGTGCCAGAAACATACCACTGGGGGGAGCTGCCCACTGCCTCAGACAGGGTTTTTATTGCCAGCTCCATCAGCTGTTGCACTGACTCACTGATGCGACACACAGGCAGACACAGAGTGCGCTGGCCCAACTGTTTCTCATTCTCCAGGATCTGCTGATCACACTGACCACTCCTCTTTCCCTCCTGCTTCTCTTTGCTCCCTCCACCATGGCCTGGCAGTTTAGGGAGGCTGAGCTTGTAGTCTGGAGAGATCTGAGTAACAATTATAGGCAGGTCAGCCAACTATGCAGGAATCTGTTACAATATCTGTTACAATTATATAAATGCTAATGATGGTCACCGGCCATACTTTAACTGTGTTATGCATCTCTGAAGTCATTAGTTTCCGGGCAGCTACAATGACATCTTGGCATTTCTTGCTAGCGAAATGGCAGTTGACATTTCTGGCATACTTTAAGAGATCTGTGGAATCTCCAGACAGGTACCCCATTTCCTTTAAATGACTTTCAAAATCTTCAGTTTCTTTAATAACCTGGAGATTACAACACAAAAGCCAAAAAAATGAATAAAACCTCTACACCTATTGCACTGTCACAACTGTAGTAAACAACAGTTACCATATCATAAGATGCAAGCTGGCTGCTGTTAGTCGGTATGGAATGCAATAAGCATTCCCGGATGATGCAGTCCGACATCTCCTCCCATATCTGGTCTCCCAATATAGCAGACACTTTCTTTTCACCAGCTGCTATATCTATGCAGAGAACAGATTTTTTTTTTTTTTAAATCACTAAAGAATTAAAACCCTAAAGATATATTTGACAATATTTATAAAAGACAACGTGATGTTTAATTGTACCGAACAGATGTTTGTGCAGGGTCTTGAGCACTAAAAGGATTTTGGCATATACATCTGCAGGTGTAGGGCGCTCTGCTTGGTTCTCTTTGCTCTGTAAACTCAACACTGTGCCCACCTCAAGGTGCTCACTCACCTCCACCTCCAGGGATGGGTACACGATGAGTGGCTTTAGCACGTACTTCAGTAACACCTGACCTGTGGGTGCGACAGTGACTCGTCCATAAACACCATACACATCACATACAGTTGTGCTCATAAATAAACATATCCTGGCAGAATTTGTGAAATATTGGTTATTTTTCTGAAAACAAGACTAATCGAGCAAAATACTTCTCTTTCACTTAGGGACATTCATCATCACTTAATTGTGTGCGCCTTTTGTAAATCATAATATTACCTGAACTCACCCAAATGGCCCTGATCAAGAAGTTTACAAACCTTTGAATGTTTGGCCTGGTGATATACACACACAGGTTTAAATGGCTTTTAAGGGTGGGTTTCTATAGACCTGCTTGACTGCAAGTATCAGGATACAAATATCCAGTGCAAAAAATAAATGAATAAATAAATAAATTCCTGCACATTTCATCCAGGGCTGATTTTGAGCCATGGGGAAGGCAAAACAAATGTCCATATATATATTTTTTTTATCAGCTACCTTTTCTCACAGGTCTTTTGACAAGTATATAAAAACAATTTAAAAATGAATAACTGAAATAAGAGGTGTTTAAACTCTGGAGTAGAAAATTAGTTCTTTCCAAGAAAGATTTCAGATACAACTGCCAAAAACGTTGCTTATAATGCAAAGAAAAACTCACAAGCATCCACATACTGGCTTTTCTACAAGGAAAAAAGTGGCATAGTTGTTTCAATATATATCACCATATAACTTCCTGTGTGATTAGTCTCATTTTCCAAGGATGCCAATATTTAACAAAATTCGCCAGGTAATTTAATTCACTGTAATTAAAATATTTACATTTCATTAAACTCTATACAGTATACACAATTATTATTATTATTACCAAATAGTTTGATCTTTTTGGGAAGCTCTCCTTGAATAGCAAGGGCCTGAAGTACACTGGAAAGTAATAGACTGGGCATGCCTTTTTCCTCTTTAGATTCTCCTCCAGTTAAATGAAGTGCTGTGGTCAGGAAAGACTGCATTCCAGTCAGTTCTGGGAAAATAAGTCAGGTTTGAATGAAGACTGAATGCTAGACAAAAATGTGTCACAAATGAAATTATTTTAATACATTGTAACTGTTTCTGCGAAACTAAACCTGTACATAAATAGAGTAAAATATGCTTATTTAAAGATTTAAGATGATTTGGTTTAGGCTAGAATTTCCAGCAGATTCTATGGTTTTCTCCCACCTTCCAAGACCATGGAATTAGGTGGACTGGTGTTAAATTGGCATTCCATTTGGGGTGTATGCCTGCCTGGAGCCTAGGGTAGGCTTTGGAAATTTCAGGATAAAATCCTTATTGGAGATGAACAAATTAATGACCTCTTTAGCTACAAAATATGGCCAAAAGTATGTCGAAACCTGATCATTACACCGATATGTGCAGGTTGGACATCCCAATCCAGAATTCCATCCCTTTTGCTGTTATAATAATCTCTATTTGTTTGGAAAGGCATTACAGTAGGCGCGTACATATCATGCGCCGCTGGGGTGCGCGCAACCTTCACTAGAAGACTCAAAGACATATACTCATTTGGTCATTTGGATTATGATTAAATTAGCATGTTTGTTTTGGCGTCGGTCCGGATTTAACCGTATTTGGGTCCGGATGCGGACCGGAGTCGGCCTATTGAGTACCCCGGGTATAGAGTGAGAGAGTTCGGGCTTCCGGAAGGGGCGAAAGTGCGGATGCGCGCGCGCGTCAGAACGCAGGTCAAAATAACTTAAAAAAAAGTGAATAATCGTTTTTTTTCGATTACACCATTTTTGTGATCGTTGAGACCCGAAATCGGAATCGAAATCGAAATTCAATTAATTGCACAGCCCTAGTACCAGTAGACTATTTTGAGAATACTCAAAATAACTGTGAACTGAAAACAGAATACGGTGGAACCTTGGATTACGAGCATAATTCGTTCCGGAAGCGGGCTCGTATTCCCATAAGAAATAATGGAAACTCAAATTATTTGTTCCACAGCCCAAAAAAATAAATACATAAAAATAATTAACACAAAATATAAAGTAAAAATAAAACAAATTAACCTGCACTTTACCTTTAAAAAAAAAGAAATCCCGACAGATAAGTGTTTCTGTTTATGCGCGCAGACTCTGTGTGTGTGTGTGTGTGTGTGTGTGTGTGTTTTTCTCTTTCTTGCGCTGCGGAGTGTGTGCATGACACCGTGCTGGTTCACACACTCTTTCTCTCTCTCGACTTTAGTGTGAGTGTGTGTGTGTGAGAACCAGCACGGTGTCAAATTATGTGTGCGCACACACATGACAGAGAGAGAGAAAGAGGACTTTTGACTTTTAACCTCTAATGAGACTTTCTTTTGCTTTACACGCGCACCCACACACGTTATAAGAAACAGTACACGCACGCTGTACACACGCGCTTTCAAACACAAAATAAAATATGTTTTACACACACACACACACACACACACACACACACACACACACACACACACGTGGTTACAGTGTTATAGTAAACAGTACACGGCTCAGTTGTGATCACGTTACGCTCGGCGTCAAAACAAGAAGTGCATGCGTGATACATGATACTCGGTACTCGTAAACCAAGACTTGTTCGTTTTCCAAGTCAAAATTGAACACTCGCAAACTGTGTTACTCGCAATCCAAGGTTTTACTGAATACAAAAACTGCTTATTTAAGAAGATCAACATTCTAATTTGTTAAAAAATACTATCACAACCATATGACGTGATCTTTTGTGGAGTGCAAGGCCAAGGACATGTTGATCGCCTTGAAATTATCAAGATATTAACATTGTATATCAACAAGGAAAGCCCTTCCTTATATTAAATTCCAACAAGTTTAGTTTACAATTAACTGTTTATTCCAACCTTTGGCGGAAGGTAGCTTCCATACTGCCAGTTGCTTCCACTCCTCTCCGAGGTGATAGATGAGGTTCTCTCTCTGTACTGTGATCTCTGAGCTGAGAGCACGAAGTAACGGTAGATCTTGAGTGTTCCAAGCTTTCAAGGCTTCTACACTGGTCCGTGCCTTAAAAAAGAAAAAAAGAAGAAAAGAAAAAACACAGGTCAATGAGTGACACAAAAGGAGACTTTCCTAGCTGATTTAATAACCAGCTGAAATGACAGAATAGTACTGTGGGTACATAAAATCTGTCACAATTGGTAGAATACGTTACACACAGCTTTCATGCAAGACGTGAAAATATGTGTTACTACAGTATCTACAGTGGAGAGAGAGAGAGAGAGAGACAGTATATGCAAACTGAAACTATACTGAGACATTATTACCCACTTTTCCAAGCTGTTTGGCCGATATCTCGTATTTCTTCTGCTGCAAGGCTTTGTGATACTCCTCCATGGCCCTATCAAACTATAAATGCAAAAACCTAATTTATTTTATTTATGCATAAAAAAGTACTTTAACACATGGAAAGAAATGTATTTCTTATTGCATTACTAGTTTTTAGAAGTAAACTAACCTCTTGTAGATGTTGGAGCATGTTTATCACCGCAGTGTTCTTTTCCAGCTGGTGTTTAAGTTTGGCATATTCTGTTACGGCCTCATGGAGGTTCCTCTGCACCTGGACGTCAAGACATTCAATAGGTCTTAATCATACCTTACATTTCTGATCTTACATTGGCTTGGCTTTATTGGCTCTTTATTATGAACAAAATTATTGTTGACAGCGCAACAGTCCAAATGACCTATTCACATATAAAGTAAATGTTAAATTGCGGTAAAGCTGATTCAAGCCTTTGTCCAAGTTTGTCAATAACCACGTGCAATAAAACTGTTATAAGCCTTGCTTAAGCGTCATAAGTAGCCAAGTGGTCGATCACAAATGTTTATGATGTTCTAACATTCTCAAATATGTGAAAAATATTCTCTTTGTATAATTTTTAAGGTTATCCCACCCACATCTTAACTTAACTATTGAAACCATTTCAAAATCTGTTTATTTTTTATGTCCGATCCATGTTAGACATTGTGTGTTGTAGTTACAAAAATAGTCAGGGACCACTAGGGTCCGTGACTATTATTAACACCATTATTAACACCATTATTAACACCAATATTAACACCATTACTGCTGTTAATATTTAAATGATAATGTTGTACATCAGGTGCAACACTGTACTCTGCAACATTGCTGACACAAATCCTACATATTGAGTATAAGTACAGCGTATTCACAGCCGCCCAAGTATATTTGCCCACCCCTTTAAAAAATCTGTCTGGGAGAATGATGCCATCTGCAATCGATTAGTAGGGAACAGTTCCCTCCTGCGCTACCGCTCCAGTACCTGTTTATTCTGAAGTAAAAAGGATGAAACAAGCATACTGACTAATTTACACCTACAAAAACTTGTGCAAATATCTGGTTATCGTGCACACTGGCACTAAAAAGGTGTGCTGCTCTTACCTCATTGTCAATACAGCTTTTGAGGAGATCAATGTCTTTGGATACGGATTCCACCTGAGCCATGAGCTCTTCAGCTGCCTCCATACTAGGTAAGAACTCACTGTACTTCTTATTGATCATGTCAGATACCTCCTCCTAAAAAAATTTTTAATAAAAAGATAACCAACAAGCATTAAAAATGAAAGGCTTTGGAACAAATCTATTATGAAAACATACAAAATGATTTATTGCCTACACCATATTGCAGTATAATTTTCAACAAGCAGGACATGGTGCATGAGTTTGTCCTTTCATCAAGAGTAAAAGGTCTTGATTTTGGGGAAAGTTAAGTGGCTGTAAGAGGCTTAATAGACAGCTTAACCATAAATGACGTCAACCAGTTAAGTGTGACCGATAATTAAATGACGGTTGCTCGCTAATCAAACCAGTGAGCAGGCAAACAAATTATTAACAGCAATAAATACATAATGGACATAGATTAAATGCAGTTTACTAGCGCAAAACATATGGCTTATTTCAGCACAGCATATCAGAGAATACATTTAGTTACCATAACCTACAATTAGCAGCCATCAAGTTTAACTAATTGGACATGTTTGACGAGATGTCACAACAACTTGAACGTCGAAGTTAACAGTGACAGCTAGCAAGCACAGCTAGCTAGCAAACTCTGCTTAAACCCAAGTTTGTTTACCTTGGTTTCCTCCACCTTCCGCGATAATTTAGATATTTTCGAAGCAAGGTCATCTTTTTCCAATTTCCCCGAGCTCGCAAGCACTTCTGTAACAAACGAAGCCATCTTTCACTACGAATTTTCTGCCAACTCCAAGCTTGGTCAAATCTCACTGATACCCGCCATACTGCCCGCGCGCGCAAGTCCAACTGGGAAATGGTCCGTTCTGAATAAACCGATTCATGAATCATGGGAGTCGGTTCGTTCAAACACAAATGGATTTCCCAGACAATTTGAGAGTCGGTTCGTAAGAAGTAATCGAATTCCCGAGCAACCGAATCATACGTGTCATTAGGAGCAGGGACATGGCATATGGTGTTAAATACGAGTGTGAGTCGAAATTTATCCGCACTCTGGCTGCAGTATTTATTTTAATTAAATTTTAGGAAAGACAAATACTTCACTTTTTGACATAATCCCCTTGCTTTTCAATACACTTTGTCCTTCTGTCAACAAGCTTTCATACTCCCTCGTTAAAAATGTTATAGGCTGAGCTGTGTGCCACGAATGCACCGCTGTCTTTACTTCTTCATCAGAAGTGCCTCTTCATCTTCCTTCATGTGACCGGTGAAATACTGATGGAGCAAGATCAGGACTATGTGGATGCCTGAACAGTGTCGACAGTGTGGGCAGAAGTATGTGCATTGTCATGCAAGATAAACAACGCTCTTGGATATCAGTTCTCTCTGCGTTTAATACACAGTTTAGGCTTCAGCTCCTAAATAAGTGTCGCACTGTTGATTGTTGAAACGTTTTTCCTGATTATGTTCCAATACTGGCCCTTGGGAATTCCAAAAAATGTAAGCAGAAATTTTCCAGCTTGGTTGACTTTTGAACTTTTTCTTGTTTGGTGAATTTTGGTCAGATTTTTCCATCCCATGCTCAGACTGTGTAGTGATCCAAGTATCCAAGTCTCGTCACCAGTAATGTTTCAATTTCAGAAACCTTACCCTTTCAAATTCAAATTTTATTTGTCACATACACAGTCATACAGTACAATATGCAGTGAAATGCTTAAACGACCTAAAAATGTAAATTAAAAAAAACAGTTAACAAGAAATAAATAGAACAAAATATAAAAAAAACTTTAAAAAATATCCAAGAAAAATAAAAACTTATCTATACAATGAGAGAAAAATATAAAGATGAATTTAAATGGAAATAATAATAATAATAATAATAGTCTAGTCTTTTGACTGAACTTTTTACTCTTATATATCTCAAAGATAAAATAACACTGACTAATCACTCACTTTCTTTACCGCTTATCCTGTACAGGGTCGTGGGAGTTCTGTATCCTATCCCGGGGCCTCAGGGCGCTGATTGCAGTGTCCACCCTGGGGTGCCAAAAACATTGAACAGCACCCAAGCACACACACTCACTCAACTCAACTATGAGCACTTTTCATTTATACATTCATCTTCTCTACTACCTATCCTGTGTACAGGGTCATGGAGGCCTAGAGCTCTGGATAAGGTGCCAATCCATTGCACACACTCACTCACACACCACAAGCAATTTGGAAATTCCAATTATGCCAATTATCCTAATCTGCATGTCTTTGTACTATAGGAAAGCAATCTCCACGAACACAGACCTGAGGCAGGAATTGAGAAACCTGAAGGTGCAAGGTCACAGTGCTAACCACTACGCCACCATACCACCTCAATCACTGATTAGTTCTGTGGGCAAAATGTTCCATTTTCATTCCACCTTTGTTTGTCTCCTTTTCCCCAGTGACAGAAATGGTGAGTGTGACCTGTGGCAAATTTGACATTGTTTTAGTGGAATGCATTATTGGTTGCTTGATGCTGAGGAGTCAAAATATAGCATATTTTTCCATAATTTCTTTCTATTTTCTTGAATTTATAGAATTTAGTGACAGTAAAGTCTAATCCACACTGGTTTACTGGATTGATAGTTTGTCTATGGTGGATTAGAAGAAGCAGAACAGATGGCAGAACAACAGTAAGAACGACAGAACTTCAGGGGAATAGTACAACAAAGTGAAAGAAAGTTTATTGAGGGTCAGCACAGGCTTAGAGCAAAGAAACAGAGAAGTGAAAAACCAGCATAGCAATTTGAAACATTATGACTATGGTGACTACGGGCCAATTTCACTCCAATGTCATTCTATAGCACGTATGTGAGAAAAGTTAGCCATTTTTTCCCTCAAATACCTGGCCTTCATAATGAAAAGGTATTCTGTGCGACAAAATTTAATCTGACCGATCTTTCCTGAGATCAGACACATTAAAAGATCATGACATGACTGAGCCATTCTTCTGCAAACACCTCACTGTGTATTCAGTGACATGTCAGGGTTGACCAATGCAAGATAAAAATATGTATAAAAAAGACACAGCTATATATTCAGTGCAACAATATTAGAAAACCAGTGGTTGACCATTTAACAAGATTCGGTGGCTGAAACGTGGCACATTACCAAGATGACCGTGATGCCACCTCCAATGCTCACTTCACTGTAACAACTGATGTGCTATAGATGGACTCCATGACGGCGGCTAAGCGGCTACACAGGTCGTGGGGTGACTTTCTCACTTTTGGTGGCTCTTTCAGCACCACTCTTTCAGCAGAGCAGTCCAGAACCCTCGGCAAGAACTCACTCAGCTTCTCCTGCTGGGAATCTGTCATACACAGCACAAATATACAGAATTTATCGACTTAAGCCAGTGTTACACTGTGTGATTACTGTATGATCCATATCATCTTCATAATCAGATAATATTCTTTCTGGTATATAAAATTCACAACCACAATGGTTTAAACAGCATGATATGATCTTCCAGAGCACCAGCTAATCTAAGGTTAATCCTCCTTAAGCAGCTTCACTTTATTCAACTGTAGGTTGATATCACAGGCTGAATGTTTAAGTCTCACCGTTCATTTCCTGTTCCAGATAAGAGCACCAGTGACTCCTGATCGCCTCAATAGCATCCATGTCCTCCTGCGTGACACTGTCTCTGACCATAAGGTGCATGCAGGGGATGACGCAGTCGTTCAAGATGACCACGCCCTCCTCCACGTCGCTCTCTTCTCCATTTTTAAAAAGTGTTGCTGCATTCTCATTCAGCTCCTGCACAGTTTGACAAATATTATGCATATTAATGCTTGTAATGCTGAAATAGGTTGGCTGGGTGTTGCATAAAGCAACAACTTGGAACTAAAATCACCAACCAGGTAAATAATAAAGTATTTAGGGGTATGCAGTTAGAGAAAAATAATCAATTTACTTAAAAGATTAGGGAATTTGTGGTGCATTTTACACAGAATTTCACTAATGTTTTGGAAAATGCACAAGATAAGTTTCTGCAACCACAACAACAATTAAAAATTTGAAGAAAAATAAACAAGTTTGGTACCTGTGAAGTCATTACTATGGAAATTAGGTGTAAAAAGGGATCATTTTTGCACCTCTTTTTTTTTTTTTTTTTTTACCAAAATGCATGATTTAAAAAATATTGGTATATTGCTTATTCAAAAAAAAATTTTATTTGTCACATAAACAGTCATACACAGTACGATATGCAGTGAAATGCTTATACGACCGCCAGTGATCTTTAAAAATGTAAAACAATTAAAAAGAAATAAGAAATAAATAGCTGAAACTATAAGAAAATAGAACAAAATATAAAAAAATTTCAAGAAATATATAAGAAATATAAAAACCTATCTGTACATTTCTAATATACAGTCATATAATATATATACAGTACCTTTAGGCATTTTCTCCTGTAAAGTCCTATAAGGTTGTGGTCCACACCTCTCTTTTCCCCGCTCTTAAGCAGAGCTGAATTGTCTTGGTAAGCATGTGCAAGATAAATCAGTGCCTCTCGAATTCTTTAGAAAACAAAAATGACAATCATGAGTGTAATACTTTTAGCAAATTCTGTAGTGAAAGTCAATGAACCATCAATTACTTTACATACTTTCCATTTTGGTATTGTTCAAGGCCTGTCAGCAGGTACGCAAACACAGTCTTGAACATGCTGTAGTCATCATGCCATTGCTAATGGGAGAAGACAAGATTATTAGTAAAATATAATTTACGTCAGCTTACATAAAAAGTCTCCAGAAGAAAAATAATATAATACTGATGCCACAATATACTGCTGAGACCAGTAGCTTCTTACACGCTCTTGGGTTACAATAGTGCCTGTTTCGTTTCTATCCCTATGATAAAACGAAGTCACCTTTATGTATACACTGAACACTTTGTTAGCAACTAATAACTAATACTGAATAGGGTCTCCCTTTGATCTCAAAACTGTCATAATCCTACATGGATTTACAAGATGTTGGAAACATTCCCTTAAGATTCTGCACCATTGTACTGCATCACGCAATTCTTGTAGATTTTTCTGGTGCCCAAAGATGTTTAATTTGAGATGGCCTTTACTTTATAACACGCGGATTGTCATGCTGGAAGTAGCCGATGAACAGTAAACTGGAACGGCCATAAAAGGGTGCACATAATACAAGATACTCAGACAGGCTGTGGCATTCAAGTGATGACTGATTGGTAAAAATGGTCTCAAAGTCGCAAGGAAAAATTTCCCATAGTATGAAACCCTCTCCACCAGCTAGACCACTGACCCCCAAGGCAGGTTGGGTCCATGGATTCATGCTGTTGATATTAAATCTGACAAGACCATCTGGGTGCTTTAACAAAAATATATTATACTGTAAATACTATAAACTATAATGTTACGTGAAACTTATTTAAAACCACACTACTGTTAAATTCTCAATGGTGGCTTCAAAGTATTTAGTATCATCACATTAGCTGATATAAAAAATAAAGAAGAAAAGAAAGAACTATCTGTGATTTTACCATGTACTCCTCCATATCCATGTCTTCTGGTTTGATAAGACGAAGTTTGGTTCTGGCCTCCCTCATGATACTGATAGACCTAAAGTAAGTGAAATTAACTCACAGTGTATTTCACAAAAACACCAAATGCAAATTCTATAAGCTATTTATTAAATTGGGTTAAGACAAAAAAAAACAAACAAACAAGCAACTTAAAAAAAACTGTTGCTGTAATTCTCTCTGTCATCACCACAAATGATTTTGAAGATGTATTAAGTTTAATAAAGTTTAATTCCTGTTGCATGTAAATAAAACACATCCAATTTAGTGAAAAACAAAGACCAAAAGCTGAAATACCTATCATCAAAGCTCAAGTTTCGGTCACCAAACTGCTCCAGTAGAGTTCTTTCAATTATGCGGTCAGGAGCTTTATTCTGGAACAAATAGACCAGCACATGCTGGAGGCGAGGGTCCTGCTGGGGGGTGATCTCCTCCTGAGACAACGCATACAGTCTGGAGTACTCCTCTCGAAATGCCTAGAGGAAAGCCATGTTAAACTATGCATTCGGGAAGTATAAAGATTGTACGATTTCAAACTGCAAAAACTGGGTTCATGTTAGCATTAGGAAATCCAAGATTGGATTAGAAAATGTTTTTTTAAATAAATATGCACATGATTCTAAGAACCTTAGATAAGTAACAAAGCATTTACAACACTGCAAAAAAGTAGTCAGTCAAAATGTTGTATTTTACTTATACAGGATTATTATTAACCAAAAACAGGATCATTAAATCATTTGTTTTTTACTTGTTCAAGGATAGGTTTAATCGTTTCATGTTTGGTTTATTTTAATCTTATAATATAAATTAATAATAATGTATACATTTCATTATATCAAAAATATAAAAAATAGTTAAGATGTCAGTTTTTGCAGTATACATAAGACACCATTCTAGGGACACATACTTTCATGGAAATAAATCCTTCAGATTTATTTAGTAAGAATACGCTTTTGTCTTTTAATAATTTGAAAGGGAAATTTCAGTTAGAAGGCCGTGATCATTTCTGGAAATATTTACAAATTAGACACGGCTTGAAGTTAAAGGTTCCCATGGAACAAAATAAAAATGTTTTAGAAAATTTCTTTGAACTACCAAGATCTAAATTTTACCAACTCTGTTTAAGGATCGATGACAATAACTGCGAAAACCTAAGACTGATTTGGCAGAGAGACATCGATAGTGACATAGATAAAGACACCTGGGAGAGAATTTTGTCCAACAGTGGAAAGTATATAAAAGAAGCAAGAGGCAAATTTATTCAATATAAGGTATTACATAGGTATTATTACACACCAGTTAGACTTTTTAGAATGGGTTGTATGGAAGATAGTAAATGCTGGAAATGTAAAGAAGAAAATGGTACTTATATGCATGCTCTATGGGAATGTTCAAAGATTCAACCTTTTTGGAAAGCTGTGTTAAAATATGTAGGAGAATGTTTGGGATTTGACATTCCATTATCACCCAGGATATATTTGTTGGGAGATAAATCAGAGATCTTACAGATCAAAAACAAGGAGTTCTCTCTTATTACAGTGGGTGTAGTCACAGCAATACGACTGATTCTTAAATTTTGGAAAGATATTCAATGTCCTACAATTAAAATGTGGATTGAATTTATGACTGAGAGTGTATCATATGAAAAACTGTTAGCCAAATTGAATCAAAATTATAAAGATGTGGACATATGGGAGAAATTTATTCAGACTGTGGTTTCAAAGGATGACTAATAACAGATCCATGTTTAGATTGTGACTTGCGTAGTCTGTTGTGCTCTACAGTGTTATCTCTGGTTATTACTCAGTAATCACCATTGTTGTGTTTTTTGTTTTGTTTTGTTATTGTTTTGTAAATAGTACATTAACCTAGCTGTTGTTGGATTTCTGTACTTGGATGTTATGTTTAAGAAAACCAATAAAAAACTTCATTTTCAAGGAAATAAATCCTTCACAATTTAACTGATTTTTTTATACATATAATATAACTGTAAAGTATCTGTGCATTGAAGATATTTGCAAAAAAATAATAATTGGGGCATAAGACGAGTAATAGAACACATCAAGATGGTTTTTGGAATTTGTGTCTGTCTGTTTGTCTGTGGGTAAATCATTAGTTTAGGGTAAATCATCTAAAAAATCACCGATGGTGCTTTACATTTTTAAATACGCGCTTAAGAGTGCGCAATTGAAATCTACTTAATAAACGCAATCTCACATCTTAATTCCACACACTTCATGGTAACAAGTAAAAGTTTTAGTTCATTCCAACTTCAACAGATGGAGTTGTACATTTTTTAAAAACATGCTTATGAATGTGCATGAAGCCGTGGTCACATCTAGTATTGTATATTTTTGTATTGATACTTACAGATGTAATGTTAAGCTACAACAATTATAATAATTTATCAAAAATTATATTCATTCAAGGAAAGTATATAAATTACATACATAGCAAATGCCGAGCTCTTCTATCTAGTTCTCATTGATGCATAGTAATGTACAGAAAACAAAAGTAGTGGCTAGTCTTAACACAATTGGCAATTATGACAGCAGTGTTTAAAGTGTCTGGAACATACACTACCGTGATAAGCCCTGCTTCAGGACCTTCCTTGTCAAAGACATCTCTGGCTTTAGCTATGGCTAGAATAACACCCTGCATGGCTGGAGTCAGCATCATCTGTATAGTCAAGAAAAGAAACAGAAAGAAGTTTGTCAGGAAGCATTATCAAGGCAGTGCCTTAGAGTGTTAACTTGTTGAGTATCTTGTATTTTCACAGTGACAACGAGTTATGCAGAGACTTGGACTGGCTAGTTATCAATCTACAAAATGACGACTAAAAATTACGTTGAAGGTATTAGTTGAAGATTTTGAAGCCATCATGAGCAGGTGCGACTTAAGGACAAAGCCATTGCTCATTTTAGGTAGCTCAAGGCTAAATCTCACCAGCACCTCTATCAGTGGTCAGTCAAGTGGCATTGTGGCTAATCTAGGAAATCTATGTCGATATGTCACGATGTCAGGATACATCAATATGTTTACTAAAACAAAACAAAAAAACGTCATAAAATAAGACATGGATGCCGCTAAAGTTTATGTGTTAATTATTAAACCTGCAGATGACTATATGACATTTCGCTATTATACCAATGTGACTTCTTGTTTGTAGTTGTTCAGGGCTATTACCTCTTCGTTATATCCATCTGCATCAGAGAGCACCAAGATCTTGCCCACATTAGGGATCTCTACCACCGAAACCTCGTTCTCTGGTTGTGCGGCCTCGGCTTGGCTGTCCTCCGCTGATGCAGTCGTCTGTGCTTCAGCTTCTTCAGCATCTCCAGCCTCAGGTTGTGGGTCTGAAACCGCTTCTGTTTCCGTCTGCTCACTTACAGTCTGGTTAATCTCAGCCTCTGCTTCCGCTGTCTCTTCTTCTTCCTTAGGAGATGGCGATACAGGACTCTGAATGGGAGATATAAACATCTGTTCACGTTTTATGGTAATTTTGAGCAGTGGTGTGTTTTTTGAGATAGTTATGAGCTTATTGAGTTAGTTGCATGCTAACTATTTCTGATGCTGAGGTTCAAGGGTTTATACAATATTAGGGTAAGAAAGCAAAGTAGACTAGTTTCTATACATTTTTTTTTTTCATTTACAGCAAAAGCTGACAGCACTATGGCAGCTAAATTAATACAAGCAATGGTACAGTTGATCCCTCTCTCCTCTTCCAAATCAGGACCAATCCTTAGCTTGACTAAATATGGGTGGGTTTTCTTACAGTATTTTCTTTCGAAAAGCATAGTAGTGGCTGACATAACCTTGGACAACATTTCAGGTTTTAATTTAGCAACACTTTGGTGACTGACACCTGCTCATGGCAAGTGTGCTGGTATAACTGCTCCAGACAAAATATTATGTCTTAAGTCTATAAAAAGCAGTATGTGTACTGACATTTTGAAGTAGATGTGTGTGCAGGACCTTTTTTTTTTTAAATCTCTCATTTAAACACACACATATACAGTATGAGGGCGTTCAAGTCAAACCGGGACTTGTGATGAAATTTCTTATGAATAAAGGCATAAAGTTAATTGATTTTCACAGAAGACATCAAGCATATGATGAGACTCTTAGCTACAGTAAAACATTTGAATGATATTCCCGGCTGAGGTGGCTCATAGCCCACCTCAGTCTTTCATTTAGCCGTGAACATTCAGCGAGTGGAACACCTGATTCTTGAAAAACTGCCGGAAAACTTGCAGCAGAGACACATCCGTCTGTGAGAACTGTGCACACAATCACTCACAAACACCACATTTTACGGGACTTCGCCTGTACACACCCCCTGTACATTCCTGCCTACTCCCATTTCAACATGGACATTAAAGGAGTTCCTGGGACGCCAATGTTTCAGACGTGAAGCAGGCAGTCAGATCGTGGCTGTAAGGTGCTGAGAAAACTTTCTACCCTGATGGCATCCAAGCACTAGTGAAACACTGGGATAAATGCATTAGTGTAGATTAGTGGGGATTATATAGGCTGTCATAACTCATAACTGTGTTATGTTATTCTGCACTATCACTATTACTATTCGCACTATTCATTTATCCTCGTAATTATAAATGAATTCATAATTTAAACTACTGCATACCTCACCGGGATAAAACATTAACGGTATGAAAGATTAACCACATCAGACCGGAGCACACAATGAGCTTTGCATCCAATGTTCTCAACACAGCCTTTTTCAATCCTAGAAGTTTCATATCTGATCACCAGTCTTAAAGTAAACACTGGCTGATTCTGAGAGTTTTTATTAATATTTGAAATGCACACACTTATGAATCTTAAAATCACATCCCAAGTCTCACCACTAGAGGGCAGGACTCACCACAAAAATCTGAGTAAAGAAACAGATGTATGGAACTCATTTAACATCACACCCTGTTCTCTGCATTGATGCATGAAGTAACACTTAACCCTGTGATCTAATGACAGAGCTTCTGTGCATGATTAAAGGTAAGCAGCCTATTTACATGCATTGCTAAAAAACTAAAGGACTGAAAGGGACAAGGACTCAGAATGCAATTGCATGTTCGTGGACTTGTTATGAGCCTTAATTTAAATTAATGAATTCCATTTAAACAACTGCACAAATGAGGACTCATGTGGTTTTAAACAGACTGCAGCAGGTTGTGGTGTGTTTAGGACATGCCTCTTACTGTGTTGGTGAGATTACAGGATAAATGGAATATAGAACTAATTGCAAATTATATAAATAAAGATCCACTACAGTACATTTGATACCTGACCTTATAATTGGTTTTGATGGCATGTATATAACATGAGTAAAGACACACAGGCCACTTTAATATGGACTTAATTACTCAATCAGCCAAGCACAGGAATCTGAGGCTACACTGGGCACAGACTCACTTAATAAAACCCTTAAAACTCAAGCGGCACAGATACGTGCCAGCAACACGGCATAGGCCAATGGCGATAAAAAATATGGAAGACTTGTCGGTGTGTGTTTTACCGCTTTTTTTTTTTTTTACCACTACCAGAATATGGGAATGATGTTGCAAAAATGTAGAATCCTCAAAATATATTGCATATTATTATTATGTCTGGTCATAGAAACACCCGAAAACAACATTAAAAACATGTGATTATGTGTCTCTGTGCTATTCTTTGCCTATGTGATCGATTTTTTATTTCTTGCTCAGTCATGTTTAGGTAGTTGGTTAAAATGAACAAAAATTCTTGTGCTGAAAAAAAAAAAGATATGTTACTCTATACTGCACAATCCTGAGCCCTGTAAAAAAACAGTAAAACAAATGATGGCTAAATGCCTTGAGCTTTAAGGGCTATTACACTATAGATGGCCAATAGATGGTCAGTAAAATACCTTCAATATCTTCCACTGTTCAGTTTCTATATATTATATATGACATTTCTGTTATTTTAATCGCCTCTTGTATTTTAGCTTCAACTATCACTACTTGTTTTGATGAGCAAGCAAACCAAATGCAATTCCTCTGTACAGTAACCTGCATGCTGTTTCCAGGAGCTATCTAAGGGGACTATTTTTAAACAGGATCAACTGACTGGCTTACCTGACTCTCATCCAGCTGGCTGTCGGTCAGACTGGGAGAGGTGGCATCCTCAGTACCCTCCTTTACCCCCTCACTGCTCTCTGGTGACAAATCAAGAGCTGCCATGCTGGTTGTGGCCTCTGGAAAGCAGAAGCACTGTCATGTGATAAACTGCAACAGATGCAACCAGTTATGTTACCTTGTCTGGAAAAGTAGCTGACCTTCTGAATCCTGGACCGGCTCCTGTTCTGTCTCTGTGGTCGTCTCTTCAGGGTTCTCATGGCTGTCTTTTTGATCTGGTTCTGGATTTGGATGCTCTGGTTCAGGAATGTTCTCCTCGTTGCTAGTGTTAGGCTGTACGGTGGGAACCTGGGGCTCTTCCTGAGGCGCATGATGGAATTGCTCCTCCCATTCCCTCAGTTGCTGCTGGAACCAACGGTTGTCCTCACGGACGTAGCGTTTTAGTACGGGTGGAAGGGAGTCCATGCCTTGCAGAACCTGTCCTGTCTCGTTGTCTGTGTCCTCTGCCGTAAAACACAAATGAGACGACGGTAAAACAACCACTAGTTCAGAATACATACGTACATGCACTGGATGTTGTACACTTGAAAAAACCTCCAACAAATTTTATAGAAAAAGCTCTCTTGATCAATGCAAAGCAGCCATTTCAAAAATCTTAAACCCCACCAATAGCATAAACATGGCATAGTTTAAAACTCGGAGTACAACCTTATAACTCAACACACCCCTGTTAGCAGGCGAGGCACAGGCCAAACGCTGCCCTTTAAAGTGTTTCGAGCAATCCACTATCCTGTTACCAGTTGATATACTAAAAATACAGACTATTAATAACAACAGTGCTATTTCTCTCCTACTTTTTCTATGCTTGGAAAAACTACTTCTTAATTGCCAAAATATTTCATGCTTGGATTAGAAAAATGTAGTTTAAGCCCTGCAAGAAGGTGATTATTTATTTATGCAGGGGTTTTGGTTGCAAAGACGCTTGCCTTGCATATAAAGTTATTTCATTTACTTTTTAAAAAATATTACTGTGCATAAACTGTACATTTAAATATGATATTTTCAACTATGTAAGAGACATAAAAACGATAACAAACGCAAAGAAGCCCTTTAAATGATGAAATGATAATTTCATCATTTAAGTCCTTGCTGAAAATATGATATTTATAAAAAAATATAAATGACTGTAAACGGATTACTGTAAAAAATCTAATCCACTTTATTAGGAACACCTGTACATCTAGTTATTCATAGAAATCCTATTAGGCAATCATGTGACAGCAGCACAAAGCATAATATAATAATGATTTGTTTCTAGTCTATCTGGGACAGATCAAGAGCTTCAATTAATGTACAAATTAAAACATGGTTGTCAGCATGGTTGTTGTCGCCAGATGTGCAAGCTGGATGTGAGGGTAGAGGAGAATGACCAGATTGTTTCAAGCTGACAGGAAGGCTACAGTAATTGTACCACACTACACCGAACCTTGAAGTGAATGAGCTACAACAGCGGGAGACCACATCAGATTCAACTCCTGTCACCTACGAACAAGATCCTAAAGCTACAGTGGGCACATGTTAACTGAAACTGAAAGGGAGAAGATTGAAAAAATATTGCCTGTTTTTTTTTTTTTTTTGCATATAACAAAAAAATGTTTCAATTCCTAAATGAATGTTCTCAGCATCCTCCTAGTAAACCACATGGATTATAATGAAATGCTGCTTAACAGTCCCCTTTGTGACTTTCATAGTAACAAGTCTGTGTAAAATGAACAGCTTGCAGGTGCAAAAAATATTTTAATGAGGAGAAGACTATTTTCGATATAATGTAGCACCTCCAACAACATAAGTCAATACCTGCTATGAGGTGTGGCAGTTCGTCATTAATGTACATGAGGCAGTAAGCACTGGCATTGGTCATTCCGCCATAAGAGTCCCGCACCAGCTCCTCCCACGACGACTCGGTCACCATCACATCATTGTACTTGAGCCAGCGTTTATGAGTGTGATCGTAGATGTAGGCCCAGTAATGACCAGCGGATGCCTGTCCCTCATGAACAAGAACTGCATGTAGCCTGTACGGTACCTGAAAATACCAAGACGAGATATCAGTCTCAGTCTCACTGAGGTTGGCAAGACCTTTTACTTAAAAGCTATGCATCACAGTAAAATTATTTATCGTTTATATATGGGTTAATTCATCTAATATTTTTTATTAGGAGACTTTCTAATAAATCAAATAAAACATTCACCCCATTTTAGTGGCTTTTACTCATTTCAAGATTTCTGGCAGATAATTTAGCTTCTTTCTAGAGATAAATTATTCAAATTTACAGTAATGATCTGTCAGTAGAACAAGACAAGCTTGAAATTAGTAAAATAAGTCTAGAAACATGCTTTATATGCTTATCTCATATGTGGTTTACTGTAATCATAAAATAAGGAATACTAGATAAATGTGACTATATTCAAGATATATGGATATTTATATATAGATATTTTTTTCCGTGCCCATTAGTCTTAGGTTACTGTTAAGTATATTTTTTTAAATCCCAGCAGCATTGTTTCATCCATTGAACTACAATATATTTAAGCACAACTTATAACATGAATATAGTTATCTTGATCAGGTGTGAGCTAAGATTGCTTAAAATGAGGTATATTGTTGCATAATTAAAAAAAACTGTTTATTTTTTAATTTTTCTTATTTTCCTTTAAGAATGCCTTTCATTAGATAAGAAAGTACTGAAATCATTTTCAAGCCTGGATCGATTAGCTTTTGAAAGCCTGGAAGTGTTGTGGAACAACACAGCAGTGGACATTGACACAGCCACGATTGATCATACTGTATGTGTGGAGACTTATGTGACATCCTGCATTTTCCCTGACTTCCAGTCACAACCGAGTCTTGATATGGTAAACTATTTACACTGATCAGCAATAACATTAACACCACATTAACTACCAACGTCCTGGTGTCAGACAACACATCATCCACCCAAAAGTCTTTTGGAGTCATGGTCTTAGGGGACAGAGCTGCCCTGGCAGCACAAGTGGAACCCACATACTGTAATGTTGAGTTTAATGTTTTTTAAGGTGTATTTCAGTTTACTTCAACATAAATAAGCTGCTTCACTCAAAAACTCTGCTGTAGCTATAAAATCATATTTAAAACCAGACTTATCACATTTATTACCATTATACAGATTCACTACTGATTTTATTATAATCAATAAATAAAATAAGTAATTAATCGTGATTAATTACTGATTTTATTGATTAATTATTTCTTAATTTCTTAATTAGAGCACCATACATTAATGTCGTATGATTCCTAATTAGATTAGATTTGTGTGTCTATAACATACACTGATACAACATTATTACAAAAAGAAAAAATTAATGTCCCCAAAATGAAAAATTAATGTAGTAATATTTCATCAACAATTTAATAACAAAAAACATAACGTATAAGTTAAAAAAATAAGTTATAATAAACCTTCATACTGTAGCTTTCCGGGAAAAATGTTACAAACAGCCAAAACACAGTATTGATGGTAATTTAATTTCTGTTTTATGTTATACATGTAATGACTAAAATATGTGTGCCAAAGAAGCTACTGCTGAAGTTGCAACATTGAAGTAACCAATCTTGTTTTCCTAAAAATTTCATGTAGCTAACTTCAGCTATTTTGGAGAGATGATTTTATAAGTGCTCCAATAATGGTCATTTATCAGCGTTGTACTGTCTCGCTTCAAACAATTATAATTTATTCTAACTTATTGCAAATTGTTCATATTGCTTAATGAGTATTTTTACTAAAATTGGTGTAAGCTTATAAAAGCATATGACCTGCAAAAATGGTTGCTTAAATATTTTTTTGGTAAAAGCTTAAAAGCAAAAAATCTGTAGTGTCTGTAACCATGTCAAATTCATGTTGCAATATCAATATAAAACAATTTTGCATTTTACTTTTTCAGGTTTCTGTCTTTTCATGTGAAATCTAGACTGGCCAAGTTTCATCTAAATGACAAGATCATTGAAAGATTTGAATTCAAAAAAGTTACGGACACTACATATAAGGGCATGAAATTGTATTTTGCAAACGTGTTTTTTTAATCTGATAAAAATAGAAATGTGTATGCATATTTACAAAAAACGAAGCATGGATTGGAAGATAAGAAGCATTAAGTATTATGAAAAATGGTATTATATGATCCTATCTAAAAATTCACCTTTTCATATTTGTGAGACACCTTTTAACACCAATACCAAAGGTATAAATAAAAGTAAAAAGTATAAAAGTATAAAGTATAAAAGTGGGTATAAAATAGACATAGTTTTCATAAATGTAAGTTATTTTTTAAAGTTTCTTGTTAAATTACATACTATTTACATAAACATCAGTCAATGTCAGTAGTCTTGAATCTTTTGTTCATAATCCTTTCTGGGGGAAACCAGACATTTTGGGGTAACTAGACTCTTTTTTTCTTCTTCTTTTTTTTGTAATCATATTTTACAATTGTGTTACACAGGTCTCAGAGCTCCCCTGAAGTGTGTGTGTATGTGTGTTCGTGTGTGTGTGTGTTTATGTGTGTGTGAGTGTGTTAATGCTCCACCAGAAACTCCTCTCAGACTATGCATTTTCATACCTCAAGCTACCTTTATTTCACTACTCTTCCAACCGCACCATTTCAGTGTCTATGTAAATTAACTACTGCTGAGTTCCACCCGAGAGGACATCTGGGGTGGGGCCAGGGGAGGAACTCTTTTAATATGAGGGCACTTTAGGGAGAAATAGATTTGGCTTGTTTAAACCCTGGCCAATACAAAAAACAGCAAAAGAACAAAAGGTAGGGAACATTTTTTTCTCCTGTTTTTGGTTTGGTCAAGCACACTGGAGACCTATCTAAATGTTTAAAAATGACTAGAAACTTTTGCATTCTAGGCGATAACTTTACTATACTGTAGGTTATTTCTAAAAAATGTAAAAAAGAAAGAAAAAAAAAAAAGATCTTTGTGAAATCTAACAGCAAATTCTAATCTCATGTCTTCATGAAAATGTTTTCAATTTTTTTTTTTTATATAAAATGACTTAAAGGAGTTCATTTGATTCTATATCACAGCAGGATACTTGTTAATTCCTGCTTATAATGTATTTACTCCAACTGTCCAGCTTTTTTTCTACAGTTGCACTACTAAGTTATTACCCAAGCCAACAAAAATGCTGAAAATCTTATTAGTTATCATTACAATTACAAGCCATACAAAATGCTTCATTGTGCATTAATATTTAGTTCGTTTTTTAACATTTCTTGCTATGATAATCATGCTTGCACACACATCCACAAACACCCACACAGTCACTGAACTTTTTTGAAATCATATAGCATTTTGGTCACAGACTGAAAATAATGCCACAATGAAACGAAGTGGAAGTCTGTAGAGCCAAGGGCTGTTTTGGAATATAGACTTTACCTGACACAGACTGTTATCTGAGTACATCCCCTCCAGAGCCTGGCTGACCTTGTCAATGCTGGCCTTGAGCTCTGAACACAAGGAGAGAACAGCGATCAATAGGGTGCACCCGAGGCCAGGCTCCTGATACACTCAAACACATTAGGATATCTGCTGGAAAATAAGGCTGTGCTCTAATACAATACGGTAAAGGGCACAACATGTGGCCTCATGAACAACAGTCGATACTGCAGAGCTGAAAGGAACAAAACAGCTTCTGCAACTCTGGTGGAGAACAATGATTGCTTTTTTCTGTTTTCTTGTAAAGGCAGAGGTCTAGGTAATACTTCACAGCGAGAGAGAAAAATGCCGTAACTGTCTGAAAGCCAAGAAGAGGACGCACCGTTGATGCTGTTCTCCGCTTCGGCTCTCCAGCGCTGCAGGCAGCCCCTGACAAAGTGTATCTCCTCCTCGCTCACGCTGCTGGGCACCGGGTGCTGAGGCCAATCAGCAGGGGGTCTACACTGGGTGAAGGGCTTGTGGATGGGTGTCCTCTGGTTAGAACTCTGTGTGCAGCCTGAATCATCTGATGAGCCTGCATCATCTGCTTCTGTTTGGCTAACAAGGGTCACAATGCACATTCATTCAATTATTATTTCTTCAGGGTTCTTGCAAAGAAAAAAGGTCATGCAATGGGGAAAAAAAACATTCACTGCTGGATTTCGCCACACTATGCCTTAGAACTGGATATGGACTCAACACGTGACATTGCACGTGTACATGTAGAAGAGGCAGTATGTGTTCACATTAAAAAAATAAATAAATAAATAAAAATTATATATATATATATATATATATATATATATATATATATATACACTACCGTT
>JAQQZT010000011.1:10031710-10044934 GCA_030068275.1 Clarias platycephalus | reverse complement strand
CTAACGACTCGTTTAGGCAAATGTGAGCCGACTCTTTTTTTTAATAGACAAAAACTTCATTTATCGTGCACTGTCGGTGTCACAACTTTGCAGATAGTTTATGTTCACATACTGCTACATGACACACTGAAAGATCATATTTGAAAACGCATAATAGGGGCATTTTAAGGTAGGTGGTTAAAGTAAGTTAATGAATGGCAGGACCCAAGAACACTGCCACAGCATCACACTCCTTTAAATGGCTTGCCTTGCGCCATCTGTTTCCCAGCTGAGTGACGCACACAGTATGCACCCGGCCATCCATATAATATAAAAGAAAATGTGATTCATCAGACAAGGCCACCTTCTTTGCATCATGGTCTAGTTCTAATGCTCACATCCTCAGTCTAGGCATTTTTAGCAGTGGACACCAGTCAGCATCGGCACCATTACCAGTTAGCAGTGACCAAGTGTTTTGCCTCATCAAACATTTTAACTGTTATAACTAAAACGAGCTTGAGCCTAATGACTTTCGTTTGACAGAAAACTTAAAGGAACTTCCCCTGTAAATGAGCTGTTAGTGCAGAAATGATAACAAATGAAAGCAAATGCATTAATATGAACCTGTGATTTGTCTCCCAGTTGGGACTGCTGTCTGAGCAGCTGTTACAGAAAATTAAACAACACTTTATGATCAATCAGAATTCAAGAATTCAACAGCCCTGTACGTTAATGTGCAGCTACACAGATAAACATGTTATTCGTTATATTAACTGATCAGAGTTAAACATGGTAACTTTCTATGTTAAGAATAAAGGAAAGAGAAATGGTTAGTGTTATCACTTGCCTGGAGTGTTCTGAGCTGGGTTCTGTGTGTGCAGGGATGCTGGCAGGTCCGAATGAGGTGGCTGCCATGCTTGCATTTGTCTGTTTTGAGGTGGCGAACTCCAAAACATACTGCAGCATGTCTGCCAGCGGGTATTTGTTCGGCCCGGAACCATAGTTTTTATAGCTTGAAAGAAAAGATAAAGCCAATAAAGCTCAGAGACTGTGTAACCTTTTTAAGAAATCTGCAATTACAGTACTCAAAATTGTGAAATTTATGCCTGACCTTTCAAGCTTCTGCTGAAGAACTGTTAACTGGTCCTTGAGCCTTTTTACCTCTCCTCTTCTTCCATGTGTCTGTTCAACATTTCTGTGAAGGTACCTATTTCCGAAAGTATAAAGAAAATAATGAGTGCTAAATTTTAAACACAAATTTAAAGATATTTTCCATCGATAGCCTTTCCCTATTCCAAATTTAATTTTCATTAAAGTCATGTTAAGGTTGTATGTAGTATGTAAGTAAGTATGTAAGTATATATGTATAATTAAGCATGCTTTTAGTTTCCTTTTTATTTACTTATCAGAGATATGCTACATAAATGTACAAAAGTATTTTAGCCTATACTTGTACTTAACATTTTCATTGAGATATGCTTAATATGCTTAATATTATTATTATTAATATTATTGTTTTACTTTATTATACATAAAGTTGGTGTGTACTTGTATTGTTGTATGGAGTGAAATAGTTTAAAGTATACAGTATAGTACATCTGTAAAACTGAATCTTATCTTTCAGTATTGGCACATGACAGTAGTCGTTCCAAGCCATCAGATATTCCTAACGAATAGATGTACAATCAAGAATTTGGAGTTTCTGTGGAATCATTTGTGGATAATTTGGCCGTATGGACAGAGGGTGCTCCTCAGTGGCTACCTTATCCCAGAGAATGATCTTTTGATGAGGCTGACATTATCACTGTTATTGAATCAATTTTATGGTGACATGAAACAAGCGTTTAAAACATGCTGTGATATGAAACCAAAATCATCTAATAGAAAGCCTACTTCACATGATACCCAGGCTAGTTCGCTTCACTTGCAATTGGTTAAAGTGAAGGTCATGCCCCTGGAGACTCTGACGAGGTTTTTGGTAATGCTTTGACTGATGAAGTGGCTAAGTGGGCCTCTAAGGAAGCCCCTTTGTCTGCTTATAATTACAGGGATAGAGTCTTTTCTTTGATGATCTCATTTTGTCTTCTAACATTGATCGACCTTTCCTACAATTCCACTCTTCACCTTAGGATTTGTATTTCTGGTCGTCCCATAAGTGATCACCCAGTCCTGATTTGCTGATTCTTGATAAGATTGGTTGCATAACTTGTAATTTGTATGCCTGAAGACAGATTTTAGATTTGTAATGTAAAACAAGCTACACTTGTTATATTGGACCCATGATTGATTTGTGCTCGGGCAAATACACAAGGACATGTTAAACATGATGCCTTGCCAATGCCTACTACACCATTTCAGTGTTTACAAATTGATTTTACACACATGCCACCTGTCAGAAATCTCAAATACATGCTTTCAAATACACAGATTTTGCAAATGGAAAAAGGCATTTCCATGTTTAAAAGAAAATGCTTAAATTTTGGCTTAAGTGACAGAAATTGTGTACATTTTTGAGTATTGATTGGAGATTTCACATGCCCCTTCACCGTGAAAGATCCGGTGTGGTAGAAATAATGAACATTTGCGAAATAAGAACCATACCCAATTAAAAATTATACCCAATTAAACTTAACTCCCAGCCTTTGAACCTCTCAAGGGACGACCCTGGTGTTCCTTTCACAAGTGATCTGGCTGTAAGGATGATAGATATCGTTCAAAAATGTTCGATACCAATACTGATACTGATAGCAGTGGTAGGTTTCTCTTCTGCCATGCAGAAGGCCTGGGTTCATTTCCCACTCAATACCCAAACCCCAAACCCCTGTCATAAAAAAAAACAAACAAACAACAAAACAGAAAAATGCCTATAGACATTTTGTAATAAATGATTGCTGAGTTTTTTCCCCAAACACAGTGCAGCTTTCTGCTCTAAAATGTATTGTACACACATTCAGTTGTTCCATTAATGTCATCTTACTTTTGATTGCATAGACATTATTATTCCTACTTTGGGATGCACACCACTGTCCAGTCCCTCGTATACAACACACGTGAAATGTGGGCTGTAATCACCATGCTGCGTGCTTACTGGCTCGCTGACACTGATGAGACATACTCCTTACATATTGAAACTTTGCATCGAATGATAGGGCATTTTTCAATACCCAGCCCTAACTGGATGTGATTGTTGGTGACACATTTCTGCTTCTCTTCCTTTGCCTATATTTGACTACTCACTCTTTTATACCAGGTAATACAGTGTTGGTGAAAAGTTTAAATCCCAGAAAGGTTGGAGATGCCACCTACGATAGTAATAATGTTTGTTATATTTCATGTTTCTCCTATTGGGCTCATTCCCCTTTGTGCAGCCAGCAAGGTACAGTATGCTTGTTTACGATTGTTGCATCAGGCATATTTTTGTTTTTAGATCTGACTTCTAGTGTGTGTACTATGAATGCATGTTTGTGTACATTGTCATGTGTTTAAACAGTTCAACAGTGTATCGATGATGATGATGTGAAATAAGGGCAGTATGAAGAATTATTTGTAAAGGAAGAACCATTTTGTTGTCCATTTTCCTTGAGGCAATGATGTTAAGTAATGCATAAACCACTGGCTATAACGCTGGACTTCTGAGCCACTGCCAAGCAAAGCATGTGAAATAGGGTTTTATTTCCAATTAGTTTAACTGTTGGAGTTAAGGTTCCTTTCTCTCTCAGTCATTTAACAGGGGAGAGATTGTAGAGAAGTACAGCATGTTCATGGGCAGCCAGGGACTGATTTTGTAGAGGCTGAATGACACAACTTCTAATCTCAGCCTTCCCAAATCAAGTCTGTGTTTATACTGTGTGAGTGTTCTGTTTTGTTTTGAACTGCCAAGTCAATTTGAGTTATATTTTGGTGTTAATACATTATTTGTTTATAATTTTCGATTTATAAAAATAAATACTGTATGTTCCGCCTCATGGATAGGTCTTGTGAAATTTGTTATACGTGTCATGCACTGGTAATGTTCATACAGTACAAGTTACCTTTAAGTCTACATAAATTTACAATTAGGTATATTTCATCTATAAGAAATTATACTTTAATAAAAACATAGTACTCTACCTTAATGAACAAAATAATAGGTAAGTAAGGCTTATTTACCTACAGTTTAAAACTGTAAAACTGTACAGTTTAAAACTCATCAGTGAGTACTTTAACCATCTGCTAAACTAATAGTTTCCATCAAAGTATACTTTCATAAACTGAAATGTGAGCTAGAAATAAACAATTCAGCCATAATATTACCACCACAAAACATTATCACAATAAAATTGATTATCAATTATATACCAGTAAACTGGTGACAGGATCATTGGCACTCAAGGCTTACCCATGATCCATGATCCCACAGAAAAGTCAATGCAGCATAAATCAACTGGACACAATAGAAAGGCACCAGGACAGCCAATGCATCATAGCCCACCAAGCACAGGGCTCAGCAGGCAAAAAGCCCCAAACCACCTCCATTATCCCTAGATCAAGAGCCCATGGGACATACTGACCAAATAAATAGGATGCAAAGAGGGCCTATGCCACAACCCTCAGCTCCCAAAAGATTCACTGCCAGCTAGATACACACTCTGGTCCTTCAGAGCATGCCTCTACAGGACCTCTGGGGGTGGCTTGACTCCATGGGATCTCTGGGGTGCAGTCATGCCACCTCCAGAGGTCCTGTGGAGTCATGCCCTGAAGGACCAGAGTTGCCCAGGTAACTTAATAAAATGAACTAGAATTCCTTTATAAACATACAGTAATAAAATAATCTCCTTGAGTAAGTTCTCACCTGTCCATGTAGATAATCTGGGGGAACTCCAGCTTTTTGTGTATCTTTTCTGGCCGTCCTAAAGACTGATTGAACTCAAATCTAGAGAGTTCGAAAGTCAACACTGGTGGCAGCTTCGAGAACCATCGCTGGAAAAAAGTTCCATACTTACACGAATTCGGATTTGTACCATAAATTAGCATTAATATTCATAACATCAAATTGGGCAATTAGCATTTATTTATATCATAACACTGACCTCCTGTCCAGGTGACACAGTTTGATCACATTGTAGAGATTCGATCTCTGCTGCTACCATCGCACCTTCCAGGCACTCGTCCAAATTGTTGAACCCATTTACCTGCAGTGGGTACTGTCCAAACTGCTCAGTGGTGGACAGGATCTTACCTGCATTCATTAAAAATACACGCTTTCAGTAAAACATCTAGAGAGCATATCTCCTTAATAATGAAATGCTATTTTTCTCTCACCCTCATGAACTCTCTGTGCTACAAAAGTCCCATAGAAAAGCTGAACCATTGGGTTGTCCTGTTTGTCTTCTGGATTACTGGAGAATCAGAAAGACCATATATCAGCTTCTGTTATTTAAAATTAAATGGTAAAAATAATTTGGGTTTCATTTTTCATTTCTAAAAGCATACCTGCCATTAGCTGCCAGCTGGAAGGCGTCCTCGAGCCAGTCGAGCAGCTTGTGTGTGAACTCACTAACATCCTAAAACAGGCAAGCATGTTACCTCTCTCACACTGCCTCCACTTAACCACATTAGTGAGTACCTTAACCATCTGCTGCACACATGTAGCATATAAAGGTGATAAATTAAAAGAAAAAAAAACAACAGTGTCTTAGTAAGATGTTAGGCTTCTAAGAGCTACCAGAATAGCTTCAACAAAGCTTAGCAGAGATTTTACAAGTCTTTACAATTGTACTGGAGAGATGAACACCGTTCTCCCCAAAGCCATTTTTACAAAAGTTTAAACGAACATAATAAAAAAAAGAAGGCTCTGGAAAATACTGCTCCAATATTGTGTCCAATATTGTGGATCGCCTAAAGCAGTGGGGTTCCCATCTTCGGTACACCTGATTTAACTAAATAGCTCATTAACAGCCTTTACTAAACTACTTAGGTAACTACTAAGCCACAAGTGCGCCCTCTTGTGGTGTACAAATGGATTGAAACGTAAACTAGGGAAAAGTATGTTGCAAAACAAACATTATCGACTGATAATTTTTTACTAAATGGCAGTTAATCGATTAATGGTTTATCATCAACATCTTTAGTAGGCATGTAAGGATAAATGTTTATTCACTCTCAATGAGTACCGAATGGTTTGTTTGTCACTGGGGCAGAACCCTTATCTTTAATATTTTTAATATCATTCACCAAAAAATAGTGTACATTTAAAATGACTGAATCAGGTAAGTAAAATTATTAAGTAATGCCTCGCTATATGCACCTATGCAGGATATGTATGTAGTATATCTAGGATATCTAGGTTACGTATGAAGACAGATAGACAGACGGAGAGAGAGAGAAAAAGAGAGAGAGAGATTGCTAAAGAGAGCGAGAGCAGCTTCAGGAGAGCTGTCCATTTAGCCCATGCTTACTAAACCAGAGTAAATATACCTGCTGTGCCTCGCTGGTCCTAAAAGCATCCCTGAGCAGCTCCACAGCTGCAGAGGGGTCCACAAACCTGCGATTGGAGCCCAGCATTAAGGCAAAGAGGCATCGCAACTCCTGCATGAATGCTATGTTTCTCTTCTCCTACACATAAAGACAGAGACATATAGGGGTGTTACATATCCAGTCAAAGTGCTCCTCACGAAGACAACAAACAAGCGATCCCACCAAATATATAATCTAGCTGAAACGCGGCCTTATTCAAAGGTACTCCTAGAAGTACTTTGCTATCCCAGAAGGGATCTAAAGATCTGAGCGTGTCAGAATGTTTGTCAGAATATGAGCCAGATCCTCACAGGCGGCTGATTACTCACAGAGTGGCTCTTGCATTTCTCCAGCACGCGCTCAGACAGGCAGTAATTGAGCACCAGTCTGCGAAACTCCGGCAGATGGAACAGAGACTGAAAACAACAAGAGCGAGAAAATTTCGCGTGACTCATGCATATCATCATTTGCTGTCATTTCGTTTTCATTTACCACAAGGCATATTCGTCAATAGAGCGTAATGGCTGGGGTGGATTTTGGGATGTAAAACACTCCGAAGTGGGTAATTACTGGGGTCAGAGCTGAAGTTAACATCAATGCTTTTTGTCACACAACAAAATGACTGGGGGCGGATGAGCTGTCAAGTACTGGAGCGGAGCTCATTAATAGTCGAATAGTGCACACATCTGCACCAATTAACCTACGCCAAGTTGGAAATCTGCTGCTCTGTTTCTAGCAAATCTGGAAAAAAAAAAATTAAAGGAAAAAATAAAACACTGTAATGCAGATATAGCCAAATAACTATGTGTTTTCTATCAATGAAGTCCAATTAATGAAACAGAGTTAATAATAAATATAAATTAATTAAAGGTAAAAATTAAATTTTTTTTACAATTTCCAGTTGCTTACAATGCAGACATGTTACTGAATGATACGCCATTGAATAAACTCTAATGTTAAAAAAATCCACATCATAGTTTTTCTTTTTCTTTTGCTATAGAGAATAAATAAGAACTAATACAATTTTGTAACTAATCTTATAATTTCAAACTTATTTATAACAAACACAGCCTTTAGAGTTCAGAGCAGCACATATCATGCTGTACTATTTAATTAGCTCTGCAGTCTATCAATATCAATAAAGTCTTGAATTTCAACACAGACATCTGAGAAGCCTGGCTAAATTCACTCTGGAATGGCTGTAATAAAATTAGAGTGGTGAGATGCTTTGGCATCAGAGGGAAAGAGAAGCTCATCTTTTCAAGCCTCCTGTCATTAGCAACAGAGGTAATTTCATTTGCACAGTATGGCTAGATTACAAGATAACAACTGAGATAAGAACGGTGAAGTTTTTTTTTTTTTTCAGGGTAGGATATGAGGTATGTGTATTCAGGCTGACATCATAGGAATACATCAGAAGATTAAAAAAACAATCCATCACATACGTATGTAGTATCAAATCTTCATAATAATGTTAATTGTTTTCTCGGTCATTTTAGATAAATAAACTATGCAAACGCCCCTATAGTCCCTATAAGTGCCCCTATAGTAGATTTCTCTATTGTACAGTATATTCATTCAGTGTGACGAAATATTAGGTATCTATTCACAGTATTTTTATACAGTATTGTGTTAAAAGCCTTGAGCCTCCCCACATTTCTTCAAAAAGAAAGACTTTGTTGTATTTTTTTTTTAAAGTAATCTTGTGGAATAGTTCCTGAAGGACTAATTTCTTTCCCTAGTTCTCAGTTCTCATTTTTTAGTCCAGTCCCTGTATCTGACCAGAGCAAAGTTTCAGAGCAACGTTTTTGTTTGTTAAGCCACACAGTGACCTATAGTCATTTAAGCATGAATAACATCTAACTTTAGACATGAACCAGTAAGGTGCTGATGATGACAGATGATCAGGCCAGTGATTATTTTACTGGTGATACTGAATGCTGATTGGTTGTAACAGACGTGAGGGGAAATGAGGTTGCTGCTGAAGTTGTTAAATAGAAAAGCTATTTTAAGATTTTTTTTCTTGAGGCACTTCGAAACTTTTCGAACATTTCTATATTTTACTTACATTTAATTTGAGTTCATCTAATGTGAATAAATGGTGGTGACACAAGACTTTTGCATAGTAATGTATATTACATAAGTAGTTTACTTTTTCTGATTTAAATTGTACTGTTAATGTTTTATTTACCACATCACTCTTGAATTCTTGGTTCTGATTGCTTAGAAAGAAAGGATTCATCTTCATCTAAACCAATAGTGCCAATAAAACAGATTTATAATACATTAATGCTTCTGTATTAACGACGCAGGGAGCTGTTTGCATTGTGTAATTGCTAAGACAGAGAAATTTCCAGTGAGGAGATTGTTATTGAGGAGTTTGTAGTGTCAGCAATTTGAATTGGTCACAGGTAAAGCTGAACCGTTACAATTTCTCACATGCAAAAGTTACCAGGCTGGGGATAAGTACTGCTGCCTAACACCTGGCTGTTATAATGTACGTTCCCTTGTATACTGATGCTGCACAGTATAAAGTAACTATAAACAGATATACATCAGACCATTTACCAGGTGTGTTTGTTGGCACATTGCTGCGGTATAAAAGAAATAAACCACTTTAGCTCATGCCGTTGTTGGAAAACAGTACATTCAGGGTGGTAAGAGTAAGTCTAACCACCCTGAATGTACTATTTTCCAACAACAAGTGGTTTATATTACACAACTCGTTTTACTGTCATTTATATAGAATGTTTATGTATTTACAAAATTTATTTAATGAATCTACTTAATTTATTTACTTATTGATTTGTAAATTTTTTATGGCAACCACAATTTATTTTATGTTCATATTCTTAAAAAATGGCAGAAAAAAATAGGTCATGGGTCAAACACCAAGTATAATGACACATACTGTACTCAGAGTGACAATGCATAAATCTCTTAATGTAAACAGTATAGTTTAGACAGCAGCCTACTGTACCTGGATGACTGCACTGAACCAGCATGTATTTCCTACATTGCGGATGCCCACAGGCCATCCCTCCTGCCTGATCCAGTCTGCAGGACTGCTCATATCCCCTGACGCCTCGTTCCTCTTCCTCTTCACACAGGCTGCATTCTCCTCAGCACTGGCCTCCAGAGCCCTGTGCAAGATGGCATGGAGCATATTTTTCAGTCATAGGACCTGCTTTAATTTTCAACATATTGGTAGGCTTTTAGGAAAAGGGAGGATACTTGTGGAGCTCTCTGTCCTCTGCCTCGGCCCGCTGAGACTCCTGAAGACTGAGCTCAATGGCGGCCTGCAGTTCATCGTTAGCTGCATCTACAAACAAGGTTACACCAGTCACAGCTAAGAAAATGCTTGTATTTAAAATCCTAATAAAGAGGAAGAAGATCATTTTTTTCCATATTACAAAAGACCGATCAATTGAATTTACATAATAGATTCTAATTCTATTGAATTAATAGAATTTAGCATACTTTTTTTTGTTTAGTATACTTCGAGTAATTTAATTTTAACTAATACTGTAATACTGTCTGATCTACTGTATGTAATGAATAGGTTTCCTGTAGGAGCACTTTATCTGTTCTTAGGCAGTTTGCCTCATAATAAACTCACTATATACAGTAAAGTGTTAGGGCTTATTTTCTGATTGGTCAGAAGGCACTAATCATATTTGCATACAAGCTGCTGTGAGAGTAGCGTAAAACTGCAAGGCAAATCACAGACACAGATTAATGCACTTGTCTGATTATGATTATATCACTTTTATAATAACAACTCATTCACATGGACTTGTAAAGCAGACTCTCCACATAATTTAAGACTACTGATTACTATTATTTACCAAAGAAAAAACAATGTTTTGGCAGATGTTTGACAACACTAAAAGTAACTTTAAAGGGATAATAAAAATATTTTCAATATATTATATAATATAATATTATTACAATATATAAATGCCGTTATAGGAGAATTAGAAACTTTGTAGTATTACCAGATTATTTCCTATAATAACACACAGTAGTTTCCATATTTTTTGCAGTTCAGTTATGGGGAAAAATAACTGTTAAAAAATATGTTAAGCCTGTGTTGAAAAATTATTACATTTAATATTTCCTCATTTGTGAACATCTCAATGTAGAATTTTATATTCAGAAAAAGGTGATATTATAAAGAAATTAATATGACAGAACCTAACAGTATATAACAGTGTTTATAATACAGAACATATAGTTTGTTAAATGTATCCTGTTCTGCTCTTACTGCTGTGTTGAATAGAAGACTCTCTGTGATGCTCTGCAGGTGGAGCTTCCTTGGGTACTTGCTCCTCCGCTGTTTGTGTGGTGAGAAGCCCCACAGCATGGCTAATGTCCCCCTGACTTTCCTGCAGATAAAATAGTATTGAGTCACCACTTTTTTCTTCCTAAATAAATTAAATGTATTAATTATTGTATTAATTAATTGATTGATGTAAAGAAATGGGAACAAATGCTTTACTGTGATAAGCTGCCTAAAGATATATATTTGAAAAATTTTATCCTTATGTAACAACCTCAGCAGCCTCATTTCCCCTCTCATCTGTTCCATCCATTCAGCATCACCAGTATACTATTAGCCGTCCACTTTCTATTCTGGAGAACTATTCCTCAAGACTACATAAAAAAATACAAAAAAAGGCTGACTCGTTGAAAGCAAAATATTAAGAAATGACTGCTGACTTAAGAATTTTGCACATTACTGTAAATAACTGTATGGACTGACTTTCATAAAAATGGTGTCAATTGCCAGTCTGGTTTTAAATTCCAGGTCATATTCCTTCTCATGTTTGTAGTGTTAGCTCACAGAGCAAGGCTATGGGCTTGAACCTACGTTAAGGACACCCTGGAGAATCTGGAGGTCTTGAATGCCAGTGATCTCCCTCAGCTGGTTAAGCAGCATCTGATTCTAAACAAACACACAAACAAAACTTATTCATCTAATTAATTTTATTAAAAATTTTTTTGCAAAGTAGGGCTTTGTACAGGGCTCTGTGAAAAAAATCACATTACACTGTACTATGTGAATAAAAAATGTATTACACAGAATAAACTCATTATTACTAAACATTTATGGGCAATCTGATCATAACAATATAAGATATATAATACCCAGCAGAATAAGGTTTTTCATTGTTGCTCACAGTAACTAGCAGCTGGATGTTACCGTGGAGGAGCTAATGTTTGATTTACTCTTAAAAGAATTAGATTTTCTAAACTTAATTTTGTAGATGTTGCATCTGTAATCATTACACTGATTTTTAATGTTTTATTTTTCCTGGAATTTTGTTTAACAAATCTAAACATAATAATGCATTATACATGTGATACTTAAAATATTTCTGAGTATTGTGATTGTGGATGTTTGTGCCTTATACCACAGCATGGTTAAATATTGTTTCTGATTGCTTGTTGGTTATTTTGGGATAACAAGCTATGGCAATAGTGCAATTCTAATAAAATGGTTATATGAATGTGAGTCCAATACATTATAATTTACAGGGGTTGGACAATGAAACTGAAACACTGGTCAATTTAGTGTTGGAGGTTTCATGGCTAAATTTGACCAGCCTGGTGGGTAATCTTCATTGATTGCACATTCCACCAGTAAGAGTGTGAATGTTTAATTAGTAGAGTAATAGCACAGTTTTGCTTAAAATATTGCAATGCACACAACATTATGGCTGACATACAGTATCAGAGTTCAAAAGAGGACAAATTGTTGGTGCACGTCTCGCATGCGCATCTGTGACCAAGACAGCAAGTCTTTGTGATGTATCAAGAACCACAGTACCCAGGGTAACGTCAGCATACTGTACCACCAAGAAGGACCAACCACATCCAACAGGAGTAACTGTGGACGCAAGAGGAAGCTGTCTGAAATGGATGTCCAGGTGCTAACCCAGAATGTATCCAAAAAACATAAAACCACAGTTGTCCAACTCAATTAAATGTGTCACCTCAACTCTCCTGTTTCCACCAAAACTGTTCGTCGGGAGCTCCACAGGATCAATGTACATGGCCGAGCTGCTATAGCCAAACCTTTGGTCACTCATGCCAATGCCAAACGTTGGTTTCAATGGTGCCAGCAGCGAAAATCTTGGGCTGTGGAAAATGTGAAACATGTATTGTTCTCTGATGAGTCCACCTTCACTATCTTTCCCACATCTGGGAAAGTTACGGTGTGGAGAAGCCCCAAAGAAGTGTACTGTACCACCCAGAATGTTGTATGCCCAGAGTGAAGCATGGGGGTGGATCAGTGATGGTTTGGGCTGCAATATCATGGCATTCCCTAGGCCCAATCACTGCGAAGGACTACCGAACCATTCTGGAGGACCATGTGAACCCAATAGTTCAAACGTTGTATCCTGAAGGCGGTGCCATGTATCAGGATGATAATGCACCAATACACACAGAAAGACTGGTGACAGAGTGATTTGATGAACCTGAAAGTGAAGTTGAACATCTCCCAGGGCCTGCACAGTCACCAGATCTAAATATTATTGAGCCACTTTGGGGTGTTTTTAATTATTGTGGTCTAAAACATTTAGAAATTAGAAAACCACCTAGGCTCACTGAAAAGGTTCTGTTGGTCAGATAGGATTTAATCCAGTTCAGTGCTAATCCTGGAATACCACAGCAGTTTTCAAGGCGTGAGATAAGAATGTTGTGATCTATGGTATCAAACGCCGCACTAAGATCTAATAGCAC